>JADRCD010216918.1:0-34179 GCA_019843815.1 Montemys delectorum
ACATGTCTGTGTGAGGGTATTGGATCCCCTGGAACTAGAGTCATAGACAATTGTGAGCTGCCGCGTAGGTGCTGGGAGTTGAACTTAAATCCTGTGGAAGAGCAGCCAGTGCTTTTAAAGGCTGACTCATCTTTCCAGCCCTCCAATTCTTTTTTAAAATGTATTTCCTAAAGATCTGACAGAAGTGTTTTTTTTTTTTTTGAGACCAATAATTTAGATAACACAAAACATCTGTACACAGCAGATATTCACCAATATTAATTTGCGTCTTTTTTGTCTTGTTAAGTATTCAACATTAAGAAGACTCCCTTATCAAATATCTGCAATCTCAGCTTGACTATTTCTGGTGAAGGGAAACTCATTGACTCACAAGTGTTATTTGAGGTGTTACAAATGATTCTTAACAATCTTTTTTTTTTTTTAATCCTGGCTTGAGATCAGTTAGACAGTTACGGCCATGTTGCCAGAGACTCCTAAAGCTCGTTCTCCTGTTCCTTGGGTGACATGGCTTCCCTCTGCTGCATCAGAGGAGCCATCCATACTGACCTGGATCACTTGTGTATCTGTAGTTTTAATCTATTTCTCTCCCCCACTCCTTTCTCCTTACAGTATTATCTCAAGGGATGCTGCTTGGAGAAATGTGTGCTGTTTTATGCCATTGTTCCTATCTCCAGAGCAACACTGTATCCTTTGGAGATACAATTCAAAACAGCCTCTTGTTTTCTTATCTAAACTTGTGGAAATTATTTAAATGTAATGATCAGTAATGATCATTGGGAACATGAATGCACCCCTCCCCCTCCCCGGTTTCAGGGCGTGGCTCCAGGGTGGCTAATGTGTCTCCAGTACATTTGTAATGGAAATTTGCTTTACTCACTTTCTGGGTTCACCCTTTCTTCTTGGGTGTGGGGCCAACGTTTGTCACTCGGACTTTTCTGATTGTAGTGTTGATTAAGTACTTGGCTCTTAAGCTGTAATTATCTTCCTCTTCAATTAAAATCACATTTCTTTATTGCAACACACAGCTATTGCAAAATCTAATAACACATATTGGGTTTTCTTGTTTCACTCCAAACAAACTTTCCCTGAGTATTCCTATTCTGGTCTTCTGAGTTGTTCAGCTGTTAGAGATCGATGCTCCCTGTGCTGGGCAGGATGCTCTTCCCAATAATGTTTGTTCAGTCGGTACTTTAGAATGTAGTTAGTTTCCTAGTCCGTGCCACAGAGTGCTCTGCAGTCATCTGCTGTAGGGTAGTGATTAAAACATTATGATTGTTCCCAGATTTTATAATTCTGGGTGACTCATGTACTGGAGCCATATACATAAATGACAGCCTAATTGGTACCAAAATGAAAAATTCAATCAGCATAAGCTTTTATTGGAAAATGTGCCAAATGACAGACCAAATAGTTTGATCACTGGACTTTAGCCAATCTTGTCCTCTGACCAAAAAAAAAAATTTTTTTTTTTAAAATTAATGGATGGATTTGGGGAATTGCAAATGGTAAGCATGGGCTCTCTTAGTGAACCATGCCCCAAATTCTCTTTCCTGTGAGCTTTTCAGTGGGATGTAAAGGATGGACCCACCTAATGTGATATTTCTAATTCATATGTATGTGGCAAACCCACCTCCACCTGGATGAATTAACTACTAGGGATTTATTTCTAGATAGGATTTATTTTTGGATGGCTAACAATACATGGTGCTCCCTTTGCATTGGTCTTCCAGAACATGATTGTGCCATTGCAGGAAAATGGGTGGTATTGGAGGTCAGCATGCCAGTGAGATAAGGCAGACTAGACAGATAGTGCATGTTTCTGTCATATGCCAAACCTATATTAAAAAAATACGAGAATTATTTGGGAATAATTCTCAAATGAGGATGAGGATTAGTAGAAGTGGAAGGGAGATGAGAGAGCACGAGGCAGATATTTGACCATGACCCAAGCCATCTATATAGGCATGCAATTTTCATAATGGAGTCCATTATATAACTTGATATATGCTAATGGAAATCCTTAAAGAATCGGTCAGCAGCTTCATGGGCTTCATGGATTGATTCTGGGATGGCCATTCTTGGTTGTGTGTCTGTGTGTTTTTGTGCTGTGACATGCTGTATGTTACAGTGGCTTTGGCAGCGTGACATTTCATCTTTGTTTTATTTTTTATTTTTTATTTTTGAAAATCACAAATAGGACTTTTTATTTGTCACTATTAAAAATCTGGGTTTTAGACCGATTCTTGGACTGGTGGTTCATACCCATCTGCTCGGTCAACCTTAGCCCCCGTCTCATCTCCAGTTGTTTTCCCGGAACTGCCACCTTCTCCGTGGAGCTCCATGAGCTTTCCCAATTCAAACTTGGGTTTCTTCAACATTTTTACTTTTCTAACAAAGACATCATGAAGAGGATAAATGGACTGGCAAACCTTTTCTATGTCTTTCCCAATGCTGTCTGGAATCAGTTTATTAACTACTTCCTTCAAGTCATTTGTCTGCACCTCTCGGGTCATGATCTCCATCATCTTCTTCCGGATCTGGCGGACTTGCTGGTGCTGTGCATAGGATGTCTTTCTTATCTGGTTGTTGCGTTTCTTAGTGAAACCAACACAGAAAAGTCGGAGCAAATACCCATCAGTTGTCTTGACATCAACATGAGCTTCAATCATGGTCTGCCACTTTTTGACCATGGAGCACATTTTGTCCCGGGTAAGATCCATGCCATGGAAGTTAGTCAGACAGTTTTTGCCCTGAACATCCTCAGTAATTAACTTGAATTTTCTAAATGCAACTTCATCATTCTGGAGATCGGCAAGGCTCACTTCAAACACACGACCCTTGAGGCCATCAGATGCAATTTTGGTTCCTTGAGTCTTTGTGACTAGTGTTTTCCCGATGTTCCTAATGTTGAACATTGCTGGTGCTTTCACATCATACCAGTCTTTCTTAGAAAATGGATCAACCACTTTCTTCTTAGCTCCCTTCTTGCCACCTTTCGTCAGGCGCTTGTTCTTGCCGACCGCCATGGTGCCGACCAGAGAGCCAAAAGGGCAGAAGTCCTCTTTGTTTGTTTTAAATGAATGGCTTTGGCCATTTTTTTTTTTTTTGCATCTGTGTGAATTTTGAGATTGTTTTCTCTAGTCCCCTGGAAGATTTCATTGTAATTTTGATGGGGATGGTATCACACCTCTGATTGTCTAACTCCCTGAAATAAGAAACCATTCGAATAAAGGATGGTATATTCATAAAATCATCTTTGGGCTGAAGAGATGGCTCAGCAGTAAAGAGCTCTGGCTGCTCTTCCAGAGGACCAGTGTTCAGTTCCTGTCACTCACGTGGTGGCTCACAACCATGTGTAACTCCAGTCCCAGGAGATCCGGTGGTGTCTCCTGGGTTTCATGTACATCAGGCTCACACATGGTGTAAATACAGTTTTTAAGAGTTCGTCTTCTAAGACTGAAGTCTAGATTGCCATGGCCAAGGAGCTTGGGATTTTCTGAGTCGGATACTTTGGTTTCAGTCTTGCCCATCACCTTGCATTTCACACCGTGCATGGAGATGTCACACTGTTGTAGTCCTCTGCTCAGATATGGAGACTCTGCTCAGATGCTGCTCCATGAGACAGTGGCTCTCTTACTCAGCCTGATGCATTTTTCCCTCCATCTTATAAAAGTCTGAGCATCCTGTCTGCATCTTCTCTCCTAGGCAGCTTACTTCATACCTCAAGGTAAAATGATCTGCATCCATGTCCGTGGCTGCTGGGTAGATGTTCATTTGAGAGAAAAAGCCAATTTGAGAGCAGCTCTGATGACAAGGGCTGAGACACACCCATTCTATTTTGATCTAGATTGTGAGAAATAGACTGACATTAAAATCATGTTTTTTCTTTTTCTTTCCTATAAACCTAGTCTTCCTTTGGTTGCTTTAGGAGAATTCTCTTTTCTATGCACAGTTTAGTTGATTGTACTCTCTAAGGATGAGTTAGGAAATGCCAATATTGCTTCTATAAGTGAATGTCTATGGGCATATTTTTATCCGATAGACACTGAATAGAAACCAAGTTACTTTATTTTGTCAAAACAACTTCCTGGTATTCTTAGTATGTGTGGGAAGAAATCTTCAGGCTGCTGTCCTCAGAAAATGTCATGAGTTAAAAGCCTGCTTGTTGAAACTGAAGAGCCCTTTCTACTGAATCACCAGATATTGAGCAACGTGATTTCTATCAGTGAGCTTGTGAAAGGACCAAACTCAGGTTGGCATGCTTTAGGGAAGTTTTCTGTCCCCACAGAGTGCACGGAAAATATTCACCAAACCCAACGACTCCCTCGGTAAAATGGAAACACCTTTCTCAGCGCCTTTTGGTCTGCAGCAGTCAGTCAAATCGCTTGATTAAGTATTAAGGAGAGCAAAGGAGGAATCATTAATTTCCAGGGGACTGAATTTAAATATTTAAACATTAATTTAAATAAATCAGCATTGCATATTTCATCACAAATAATACATCTAGGTAGAAAATACTCAGGCATCCTCTTAATGCCTCCCTGTATTGGATGCTGCTTATCTGTTGTATCTTGATAAGCGTGGGTTTGTTCATTCAGCATCACCAGAGGTGAGTGGTGGAAACTTGAGAAACAAGCACAGCTGCTGTTCTTGAAAGCCATGGTCGGCAGACAGAGAATCACAGCTCTCTTCTAGCTCTTATGTTCTGTATGACTTCTCTTCGGTGATGGACCCTGAGCCTTGGTGGCAGAGTCATAGAGATGTCCCATCTAGGACTGAGCACTTGGTCTCTTATTCTCAGCACATCAGCCAATTGGGAATCTCTGTACTGACTGCAGTCCACTGTGGGTTGGGGGAAAGCTTGTCTGAGCAAGGCTGAGAAGAGCCTAGGTCTCAGATCTGGTGGATATTCCACAAAACAACATTCAATGTTTATGTAAGAAATGCTTACTGAGCACTTTTGACATGGTAGCCACATGCTAAGTACCGGAGCGCCCGAGAGAGCAACACAGGTGTTCCAGCTCTTATTCAATAGTTTGACACTTGTACATGATCTCATGCATGTGTGTCCAGCAAGTACTGACCACCTCTTGCAGTGGGCTGCAAGTACTCTTTTAGTTCCTGTTTTGGATGTCAGTACTGTGTGCATGTTTGTACATGTGTGGATATACATGTTCCTGTGTGTGTGGTGTACATGCATGTGCATTGTGGACATGGGAGTGTGTGTGTGCATCTGGAGGCTAGAGGTCAACTGTGGGAGTCACTCCGGGACTTGGCCATCTCGTTTTTTGAGACAAGGGTTTCTTACTGGACACAAGGGAGGGTAATGGAACTATGTTTTTTTTTTTTAAAGATTTATTTTTATTTTTATTTTTTGTGTATGATTGTGTGAGTGTATATGCACATGAATGTGGGTGCCCTTGGAGGCCAGAAGAGGGCAGTGGATCCCCTAGATTGAAAACAGATACGACCCCTGTCCTTAAAGAACTTGTGTATATTGTTTCAATTGTCATACAAATAAATATAGAACTGCAAATTGTGCTAAGATATATGAAGGGAAATTACAATAGTATCTATCTATCTATCTATCTATCTATCTATCTATCTATCTATCTATCTGTCAATCAAGAGAAGCTGATTTGGTTAATGGTGGTGGTGGGGTAGAAGACAGCAAAGGGCCAATCAAGTTTTTCCAGAAGGGGAGATATTTGAGCTAGCCCTGGCTGATGAGCAGGGGTTAGTTCCATCATGACTGGGCAGCAAATACCCCTTGAGGGAAGAGGAAATGTTTGGAAGGATGCTGGCTGGGAAGGAAGAGGCCTGTATTTTATGGACTGTCGTACTCACTACATGTATGTGTCAGTATGTATCGTCGCATCATGTTGCACACCTTCAATGCATATGTGCGGCAATGTAAAATTGCTAAGTAGGCCAGTGGGATTGGTGAAGGTAGAAGAGATTCCCAGTCTGAGGAAGTACAGACTTGATTGGGGTGGGTTTTCGGAATTAATTCTAAGGACGCTTGAAGTCTTTGAAGAGTTTTGAGCAATGTGGCGATGAGATCAGCTCTGTGAGCGGAGAACAGGAAGGAGCAGGTGCAAGTGGAAGCTTTGTGCTCATCCAGCTTGGATGGGGGCTGCGATGTGTCATGGTAATAGGGAAGAATAATCAGATCAAGCTGCACAGTAGACACAGAGGCAGATGTGCTCAGGATGAGCTTAGTGTAGCGTTGGATGAAGGGATCTAGAAGTCTGTAGTTTCAGATTGTAAGGAACATGATCTGGGTAAAAAGCCTCAACAGAAGGATGTTTAGAGAGGATGTATATATGTATGTATATATGTATGTATATGTATGTATATGTATGATGAAAACTCACACGGATATTTGAATAAAGGCCCCTTTCTGTAACACTGGCAATAAAATATCTCCTGTCTAAATTGACAAATAATTGTGTAACTTGCTATTTTAGTGTGTCTTGGGAAAGACAACCTGACGTGTATTGTCCCTTCACTCCTCAGAAACAATCCCCTGTCATACAACTGTTCCCCATGTACCCTCAAGGTGACAGATAGTCATGATAACGATGACTCAGGCTCCCATTGGTCTCCTCCCTGCTGAACCATGCCTTCCCCTTGGGCGACTCTCATCCTCCTCTTGGCCGGCGTTCAGCTTTCCAGCTCCGTCAGCCTGCAAGCTGTACAAACACTGTCCAGGGTCACATCAGGGAGAGTCCTGCCATTGGGGACTGAGTGAGTTTTCAGCCAGGTAGATTGCGCTGGGAGACTTCTGCTGACCCCCCAATCTCTGAACAAGGAGACCAGGGAACTGAGACACACTGCTGTGTTTTTATCTATAACCAGGCTGGTGAGTGCTGATCAGGGTGGATGGGAGGCCACAGATTTTATTCCTGGGTTATCTCTTGCTTGAATGCCAACTGCCTGTGTGTTTTTATTTTTAAACTGATAAAAATTTGTCTGCCAGCTTACCCAGCTGCTCTTAGATAAGATAGGGCAGTTTAACACTGAAATTACTCCATCATCCAGCTCATACGATGACTTAGAATAGATGTCCCCAAACATAAAGTATCCCGGGAGTCCTTACATGTAGTGTAAAATGTAACAAAACATTTAAGAATGTCACACCATTAGAAAACGTGCCCTGGGAATATCTGTTTGATAGTTTGAGTTGTTCCTTTTAAAACCAATAAAAAAAGGAGTGAGAATTGTTGTATCTTCCACACAAAGGGCCTCCTCCTCCTCCTCATACCTTTGCTGAACAGTGGTGAGAATTAGGTGTGGGGCTGTGACACTTGCCAGTGATGCCTTTCCCCCTCTGTACCGATCAGATAAGGAAAGCAATGTGTGGTGCTGCATCATGCATTCACATCTAGGCCATACAGGCTGACGTTATTTTCAGTAGAATACATAGATACTTACAGGTATGTGATGGCAAATAAATCTGTTGAATCAATATGCAAATAAACAAATAAATATAAAATACTATATAAAACTATACCAACTGGATGTTGCTTAAAAATAAAATTCGAACTTGAGTTGGTTTAAACATTAGATTTGTAGCTCTGTTCACTTGAAAAGTGGAATTTACTTTTACGTGAATTCTCAAAATCCCATAGTAGTTCCCAGTAAATGAAATATTTCAAAACAGACACACTTTTCTTGGTAGAGACTTCATGTACATATAACTGTAGGAGGTGGGTCCCAATTGACAGACTGTCCAGCCTGTCATAGTGTCGTATGCTTATGGTGTTTCCCCATAGTTCCAAAATGCTGAACTCCTGTGAATACGCATCATGTCATGACCATCCTTTTGTAAAAGGTGAGCCATCTCAAGTGGAGTAACATGCTCAGGAAAACAATTGCTCCCTCCACAGAGCCCGAAGCACGATCTCCTTTCCGCCTTAGACCCCGCTGCCCTTTGGGAGTTGTTCCACTAAACAAAGGTCTGCTTCTAAATCACGCATTTGTTCCCATGATTTTGAGGCAGAAAGTAGCATCTTGTTAAAAGTGTGTGCATAGGGCTGGGGAGATGGCTGAGTGGGAAAGTGCTGGCTGCGGGGCTGGTGAGATGGCTCATCAGGTAAGAGCACTGACTCTTCTTCTGAAGGTCATGAGTTCAAATCCCAGCAACCACATAGTGGCTAACAACCATCTGTAATGAGATCTGATGCCCCATTCTGGTGTGTCTGAAGAGAGCTACAGTGTATGTATGTAATAATAATAAAAAAGTTACTTTAAAAAAAAAAAGAAAAGAAAGTGCTGGCTGCACAAGCAGGAGAACCCAGCACCTATGTTCAAACAAACAAAGCTGAGAACAGCACTGTGTACCCGAAAGTCCAATGGCTAGCTCCCAGTTCAATGAAGAGACCTTGTCTCAAAAAATAGTAATAATAATATAAAAAATAAGGCAGACCCACCAATCTCTGATCTCTACACTATGTGTAGCAGCAGCATGTACCAGCACGTGTGCACGAGTGTGAGAGCACACACACACACACACACACACACACACACACAGAACATATGTGGAACACAACATCACCAGTGACATATTTTTTTTTAAAGATTTATTTATTTATTTATTTATTTATTAATTATGTGTATGAGTACACTGTAGCTGTACAGATGGCCGTGAGCGATCATATGGCTGCTGGGAATTGAACTCAGGACAGCCCCGCTTGCTCTGGCATAATACACTGTACCTGTCTTCAGGCGCACCAGAAGAGGGCGTCAGATCTCATTACGGGTGGTTGTGAGCCACCATGTGGTTGCTGGGATCCGAACTCAGGACCTTTGGAAGAGCAGTCAGTGCTCTTACCCGCTGAGCCATCTCACCAGCCCACCAGTGACATCTTTTAGCAACTGAAATTCACAGTGACTTTTAAGGAAGACTCGAGTGTAGACATTATTTCTGAATTGCCTGATGCCCATGCTTCTGCTTCCAATGTAACTTGAACATACCTATTCTGAATTTTGCCAGCACACCATCGTGTGCCTGTAAAACTGTGGATTTACTCATGACCGTGAGCCGTAATATCACAAGAGCTAGGTCCTTGAGCACACTCAGACTCCCCTCGGTCTGTTTTATAGACCACAGCGTGTTTATGTGTGGGGCTCTCTCCCTCAGTGTGAGCAGCAGCCTTAAGGTGGTCACCTTACAGTTCTCAAGGGGTTTGCTGCTCACAAAGCTCTTGCGGGGAACTTGACTTACCTGATGCTGACAGTAACCTGTGGTACAAGGAGGTGAATACAATGGACCCTCTGCCTAGGGATCAGGTCTGGGATATTTCCGATGCACAAGAGCATTGCGCATCTCTTTCAAATTGTTTAGGAATGTCTACGAGGAGAAGGAAAAGAATAGGTTTTGAGGGGATGGTATGCAACTTAGCTGGTGTTCTAGTCTCAAAGAGTTACTGTGTTTTTATTTTCTGACTGATAATGACTAACATTGAGTTAGTGCCATAAGTGAATTAACTCCCTCAATTCTTATAATGATTGTGGGAGGTAGTGAGGATTGAATTCAGGGCCTAGTAACACGACACAAGAGCTCGGCTGCTATGCCATGCCCCCTACTCAGTAGGCATTAGTCTATACCATGATCTTAGAGATGAGACTGATAAATGAAACCATCAGTAAATGGTAGACCAGAAACCAAACTCAGATCACTGGCCTTTGACTCTGTCCTTGCCCACTGTGTACAGTAGACAGTAGGTGCCCCCCCCCCCCTGTCTCTGATGTCATGCATAAGGCATCCTGGGCCTGGGCCATAATATTCCAAATCCCCGAAGAGTCAACAGTTAGTGCTCAGAGCAGGTACCGGCTCACTCAGGCAGGCCCTTGCTGATCCCACGAGGCCCGCATGTTTCCACTGTGGATCCTTATGAAGACAAATCAACCTTCTGGCTACTGTATTTTAGGGCTGTATTTGCAGAGACTGTACACAGACACATTGCTCTGTTCATATGGAACAATGAGTCCACTTAAAGCTCCTGGGCTCAAGAATCCTGAAAAGTAGATATACCAATGTCACCGTCACTGGCATCAGTAGGTCTGTCAATGCCAAAGGTTGTCTTGGGACCCTAGCAAGCCAGTTCATTCATTCTCCTTGACCTTTCATCCCAGGAGGCCACTGCCATGCTGTCACTGGGGAGGAGGCTCGCTTTTCCTAAAGTTTCATATACACGGGGTCATAGAAATGTATTCTCTTGTGCTGGGGTTTCTTTAGCTCAGCCACTGGGCTTACCTCAAACTCCGGGGCTGAAAGAATCCTCTTGTCTCAGTTTCCAGAGTAGCTGGAATTCCAGTGGTATGTCACCATGTCCTGCTTGTCCCAGGGTTTCTATATCAGTATCTCTATTCTTTATAAATTGGTGGGTTGCATTCTAATGTGTGAACTTCACCAGGCGATTAGGTTGGACCATGAATTCTGGTTGTAATAATCTTCCGCTAATTTGTTGCTAGATAGTGTATCCAGAGCATTTAGAACCAGCTTCGGTGATGAAAAAGATACAGACAACACATCATCTTTTTTAAGTTCTCGAGTTTATGATACTAACCTGTGTGTGCGCATGCACGCACACGCACTTTCGAGCATGAACGCCTGTATGGACTTGTGCATGCACATGTATGTGTACAGGTGCATGAGCATAGGTGTGCATGTCTGTAGATAGCAGGGGGTCCACTTTAGGTGTAATTATTCAGACTCTGTCCACCTTGCATTTTGAGACAGGGTCTGTCTTTGGACGGAGGCTCACCATTAAATTAGGGTTTGCTGATCAGGGAGCCCCAAAGATCCACATGTCTTAGTCTCTGAGATTCTGGGAGTTGGACTCTGGCTCTCATGCTTATATGGCAAATACTTTATTGACTGAGCCATCTTCCCAGTCCCTGATATTAATCTTAATAAAATACAATCTTACAGTCACGTCTAACATTGAAGAAACATTTTACTCCACACACAAGGTAATTTATTCAGCTATATGAATATATTTTCACTTTATTTGATATTCTAGTACATTTTGATGTGCTCAAGAAGATCAGGTTGCCTGTCTGCTATTCTAAACATTAATTACTAACTTTATTGTACACCATAGGAATCTGTCTAGTAGACCTGCTAAGTGATTTCTAAGACAGTTATAACTAAATTGACAATGAAAAAACTCTCTTCACTCCTATTCCACTCTCTCAACTTCTTTCTTCCTTTCTAAAAAAGAAATAACTTAATATCCTAATCTCAAATGACTTGAACAAGGCATTTTTTTTAAAGTTCTCTTTCTGAGGTTCCAGCAGGTGGCGCTATCACCAAGCCAAAAGGGGTCTTGCTTTCCATCCTAAGTGGATATTTCTAGATGGTTTCCACTCTTCAGTTAAACTTTCACCAAACACATTTGTCTAAATGACTGAAGTCCGTCTTGTCCTTGCTCATTAGAGTAATACATGCACTTGTTAAACTTTTAAGGCACACATAAAAGGAAAAAGAGAGCAAACTCTTGAAATCCTTAGCAGTCCCAAGAGATTGCTGTAGCAAGGCCGTGTAGTAGCCCACATTTCCTAGCCCCTTCCTGAGCTTTCTACAAAACAACCGCACACACAGGAAGGACTTAAGTTTGTAAAGTTGTAGACGTTGACATAGTTGCAAACAACATGTTTGTTGTTTTTATTTATTTATTTGTAATCCTGACTTGAGTGTCTTATTTCCCCTAAGGGCATTTTCTCCACTCGTGTCTGGCAGAGTCCAGAGGGTCTTTCACGCCTGTGCTGAATCAGGGATTGTAATCTAAGGGTAGAGGCTGGAGTTGCATTAGGTCATTGGGGTGGCCTGAGAAAGTTCATGTTCTCCTCAAATAAAATCTAATCACCTGTGTGGTGGCATTGAGAGGTGGGGGAATTTGGGAGGTTATGTGGGCCGAGCCCTTGCAGATGGGATCAGTGCCTTACAGAACAGAGGTCCCAGGGAGTGTCTTTCATACTCTGCCCTCTGCCCAGAAGGTGGGCCCTGAGCTCACACCCAGTCTCCCTGCAGAACTGCGAGGAACCACTTTCTGCCATTTATCCTCCATTCCCCTGATCTAAAGTATTTTGTCACAGCACTCCAAGCGACTAGAACGAGTGCTCTGCTAACTGTATCTCTTGCCAGAGAGGAGACGGATTTCAGAAAGCATTTCAAACTTTCATTGCTAAGTCGAGCCCGGAGAACATCCCACAGAAATAGTATGGGAAAAAAGACTGTGATTTGGAGTGTGGTGCCAGTCTATGAAGACCGAGCCGCTGTGAAACCACCACTAACGTTTCAGACAGCGGTCTTCCCTTGTAGTATAACCTTGCAGGCACCTGATCCTTCCTGAGGCCAGAGCACTGCACGACAGCATTCTGATCTCTATACATTATGTACTTTAATCACATTCACTTCCATGGCATCCTCCTATTTTTACCTTCCTCCTCCTACCGAGGTAGCTTTGCACTGCTTAGGTTGGGGTTAGGGTTAGGGCCAGTGTTGGGAAGAGTTGGTGTTCGGTAATATTAGGGGTTAGGATTGTTCTTGGAGGCCATGCTTTGTCACTTTCTTCCATGTGAGTGTCAGGAGGTGAGAATACTTGGGATCATCAATGGAGGCCACCCCAAGGAGTAATAGGCGTATCGATAACATTTTTACAAACACAGGACTAGATGAGATTACTAGGAAGCAAGTAGAGAGAGAACACAGGGTGGGGAGGTGGGGATGTGGGGAGATGGGGTGGGGCAGGGGCAGGGGTTGGAGTAAACATTCGAGGTTCATAGAGAAAATCATAAGAAGAAGCTTCTAGTGGGAGTGGTGTCTTGGAGCCACATTGCGAGGGGAGGGGGCACAGTTCCAGAGGCAGCGAAGTCCAGGAAACCAAGGTATCTCAGGAATGACCATTAGGGTTACACTGGATCAATGTCCCCTTGGAAATCCTCAAGTCTTTCACTACTCAGATATTCAGATGCAACTACAAGGAAAACATAGTGTTTAAAGCAGTAACTATTTACAGACATTTGGGAAGTGACATCTGTTTGTCACTGGGGGCTGGGGACCTTGCTCAGGGACAGACCTAGGAAGTCTGTTTGGGTCTGAGAGGTCAGGTCCATTCAAGGCAGATGCTGGAAGAAGATGCTTAGACAGAGAGATGAGTGCATACCAGAGAGAGATGGACAGAGGACCCGAAGCCATGAAAATCTTTAAGAGGAGGGTGACTAAGAATCGCTAGATACAGAAGCAAATTATCTAAGGATGCGGGGGGGGGGGCACCTCTGAGGTCTTTCTTGGCTGTAGAAGTGTCTAGGCTCAATTCTTCTCTCCCCTTTGATATTCCTTACTTGTCTTTCTCTTGTTTCTCCATCTCACTTGATTCCACATAGTGGGCAATAATGGGACACACACACTGAGTACTTTGGGGCTAGAAGCATAGCTCATTAGCAGATCAGTCGGAGCATACAGAGGCCCTGAGCATGGCAACAAAGAAAAAGAAAGAAAACACGCTACCACCTCCTTTGCCTCAACTGGGCACTGTCTAGGGCTAACAGCGTTTTAGGTGCTTGGTGTTTGATGTAGATTTAATCTTCACAAGACTGGAGGCTGGGGAGATGGTACGATGGGCAAAAAGAACCTTTGCTCTGCAAGTATGCAGAATTGAATTAGAATCCTCAACACACACACATGAAAAGCAGGGAACACACACACACACACACACACACACACACACACACACACACACACAGAGCATTGTGGGCCTGAGAACTTCATGGCCAGCCAACCTAGCTTCCAGTTCAGTGAGAAAGCCTATTTCAAGGGGCAAGGGAGAGGGAGAAGCCCAGTGCTCTGCTCTGGCCTACACATGCATGGCCTGCAGAGAGACGTTTCTCAAGATTAAGCAACAGAGCTAGGACTTGAACCCAGTCTGACTTCAGAGTCCTGGGTCTTCCTCAATATGTCCTAATCCTTGTTTTCTTTCCAGAGCTTTGGATCTAGGTCAAACCACCATCTACTATGCTTTAGACTTTGGTTATCTTCTGTCTCAACTCAACCTGTCATTGGCTTGTGGGTCTGGCTCTGACTCACTCTCATAAAGCCCCACCCTAGGCCTCAGCACTGCCAGATAGGAGAGAGGAGGATGTCGCAAAGGAGGCCCCCACCCTTGCATCTTGTTACGTGTATGTGCTTTATTCTTTCTCGCTCCATGCCTGTTTGATTTCGGAAACGAGACTGTTGCCCTCCAATAGCTTGATCCCTTCTTCCTCTACTCTTCTTCAGACCTTCTGTGAGCCCCTGTCAAGGTGTCACCATGTGTCACCATGCCTGGCGGATGTCTACCTCAACCCTCAAGACAAGGAGCAAGTCTTACTCACCGTCGAATCTCCTAGCTTCCATTCTATGGTGTCACGTCATCATTAAGAGAGAAATCAGCTTTCTTAGTTTATAACCTAGGGGTCTTCCCTCCAGGTTTGTCTGGTTGTTGATGACAGACTTGCTACCGTGGGTCCCAGGTGGTCCAGATGGCCCCTAGCATCAGGTCATCATTAAGTGTAGGAAATTAAGTGGATAGGAACCAATTGATTGTATGAAAGAAGGCCCCAGAAAATGGGTAGAACAACTGTTCTCTTCTAAAATGGAAAATATAAAGTTTCACCAGTCTCTGAGAAGATGGCCCCTTAAAATAATCTTAATCTCCAACCTCAGTTGTTGTTGTTGTTGTTGTTGTTGTTGTTGTGTTTTTGTCTGAGTGCTTATGTGCTTCATTGTCAATATCTTAAAAGCTTCTGTCTATGCCCTGGACATTATTGTTGAAATCAAGGAGAGTCACACACTTCACTTCATTGCCATTCATCTTTAGTTAAAGTTAGCGCTATTAAACCCACACTGTTCTATCAAAGCTTTGGGATTAAACAAATGGTCCAGGTGACCAGAAAAAACTTAGTGGAAAGACCCCTTCAGGCCCAGGAAGGTGTAAGGTGATCTGGGCTTGCAATGAAGGTCAGCACAGCCACAGAGACTTGTGAATTGAATATTGTTTCAGAAATGTAAACAAGACCCAACATGAATAGAGACGCTAAGGAAAAGGAAACTGACCAAAACAGATGCTGAATTTATATAGCGCATGGAAGCACTAACTCCTAGCTGTAAATTTCGAATTCCAAAGGAGCCTGTGTGAGGCCTACATTGCTTCTTCAAGTTCCTGAACCTGGGATGAGACCACTTCGCCATTCACTATCTCCTGCACGACTGTCTTGATTTTTCGAGTTTTATTTGGGTCTAAAGGTAAAAAACAGAAAAGAGAGTAATGATTATTACTAAGCAGTTATCAACCCAAAGTTTATTCTTGTTCAACTCAAGCTTTTCATCAAATTCAGACTTTTGGAAGTGACTTCCATTCCCAACCAAATGAGTTTTACTTAGTGGAAATGAAATTTATTTAGGAGTGTCTTGTGCACAATTCAAAATACTCAACGTCTCCCTCCATCTCTCTGTTCCTCTCTTTCTCTTTCTTTCAGCTCAGGGTCTTGCTAAATATTAGCCTAGGATAGCCTGGAACTCAGTGTCCTCTTTTTTTTTTTTTTTTTCCTTCTAAGAGATGGGATGGCGGACACACACTAAGCCTGGTATACTTTAAAGCATTTAAGAAGTGTGCATGGGCTGGGCAGTGGTGGCACATTCCTTTAATCTTAGCACTCAGGAAGCAGAGGCAGGTGGATCTCCATGAGTTCAAGACCGGTCTGGTCTACCGAAGGAGTTCCAGAACAGCCAGGGCTACACGGAGAAACCCCGTCTCACGGCGCTCATTTTGTCTTCCTAGGGTAGGATTTTCTTACTTGAGCTTGCTGAGAGTTTTAACACACTATCTCACTGCTCAGTGTGTTTGAGCAGAGACAATGATATGTCCCCTGCTCAGAACACAAATATATTTTAAGTTATTTATGCTCAACTTTTAGTGAGACCTTACAGTTTAGTCATTCACGAATGAGATTCTAACTTATTTTGAATGTTTCTTACGTCCATACCTTTAGAGGAATCGACTGATGGTGTCTGAGATTTGGAGACAGTAAGGGATGAGCTCTCATCCAAACCGTCACTGTAAAGAAAACGAAAGCTAGGCTCAGTGATTGTTGGATAAATAAGGAGACTCTCCTGCTTGAGTTTAAACATTAAAGATGCCTACACAGTAAAAAATAGAGATACTCTTACAAGTTTCTTGGCTGAATGATGCACCATGAGGGTAGCCGATTGGGTCAGCACACATTTGCATTCAGACCACCTACAATGGGCTCTGAGGGGAGGCAGCTTGCTCCCAGGAATCAGATTAGGCTGCTATTGTTGAAGATGGGTTTGCTACGGTGGGGCTGGGGTGGTCCAGGTGGCTACTATTGATGTCTTATTTCTAGCATCAAGTCACGAGAGATTTCTTCTAGAACAAGTAAACATTTCTAGAAGAGCATTTACAATGAGCATTTTATTAATTAGTATCAAGTTGAGATCATGGCTTAATACATTTTGTCTATTATTCAATAAATTCTAGGCATGCGTTTTCTAGATTTGTGGTTTTATCCTTTTTCCCTTCCTCTTCAAAAATCTCTGTGTGTGTGTGTGTGTGTGTGTGTGTGTGTGTGTGTGTGTGTGTATGTGAATGCATGTTCTTGCGTTGGTTCTGGACTACACCTTGTTTGAGGCATCACAAACTTCTGGGGATCTTCATGCCTCCACCTTCCATCTTCAGCAGGAGCGATTAGGTTAGAGACACACTTTATGTGGATTTTGGGGCTCTGGACTCAGCTCTTTATACTTGCAAGCTCTTCACCTTCTGAGCTCCCCCCCAGCCCACTCCCTCTTCCTGCAGGCAGTATGCAGATGTAGCTCAGGTTGGTCTCGAACTTGGGTTCTTCTTGCCTCACTCACTCAGTGCTAGCATTACTGGCAAGATTTGTTCTTTGTTTAATCCAACTACAGCCCTCTTCTCCCATTGCAGAATTAAAAAAAAAAAAAAAAAAAAAAGACTGCATCAGGTGTCCACTTTCTTTCAGCCCCTACGGTGTTTTCGGTCGTCATCATGTCTGCTTACCCTGGGCTATCCCCCTCCAGCAGCCGGCGGTAGGTCTCAATCTCCATCTCTAGGCGAGCCTTGACGCCCAGCAGCCGCTGGTGGTCGGCATTCTGGCGCTCTGCGTCGGCCCGCACTTGTTGGAGTTGCTCCTCCAGGCTGCAGATCAGCTGCTGCACCTGAGACAGCTGGCAGCAGTAAGCACCCTCGGTTTCAGCCAGCGAGCCTTCCAGGGACGACTTCTGCAAATGGGAGAGAGACAGAGAGAGAGAAAGAGAGACAGAACGGTGTGGGGATCTGAGAACAAGATGGCAGCCCACGGTCCAGCATGCGGTGGGTGCAACGTCGTTGTTTGGAAGTTAAAGGATGCACCATCTCTCTCTGCATGTCACGCTACCATGGCAAGCTGGGACTGGAGTTCAATCTCCAGGTTCTGCACCATGCGCTTCAGGTCAGTGACCTCGCTCTTGCTGGACTGAAGCTGCTCCGTGTTGCTGCTGATCTCTTTTCTGAGCTCTCCGCTCTGCAACCATAAAGTGGATGGATGGTGTGAGCTCTGTGCTGGCTCAAAGGGCTTTCTGGGAATGCATCAAATGTCGTGGTGTTACCTTTTCAAGGAACCAGGCCTCCGCATCTTTCCGATTTTGCTCAGCCATGGCTTCATACTGGGCTCTCATTTCATTGAGGACCTTGGTGAGGTCCACTCCAGGGGCGGCGTCCATTTCTACATTGACCTCACCTGGACCACCTGCCTGGAAACTTTGGAGTTCCTAAGGACAGCGATGGAGACAGAAAAGACGTAGGAGTTCATGTGGCTAGTGGGGCCCCCAGTAGCCTTCTTGGGTCTCTTCATCCAGGATAATAATAATGAAATTTTATTTTCAAGTGAGTTGGTATAAAGGCAAAATATTAACAAAAGGCATCGACACAGTTTTTAGCTTGAAAACCTGTTTCTCTCCTGATTAAGAAAAACCAAACCAAAAACCAAGACAGGTTTCTTGAATGACCAAGGGCTCCACATTCTGTGCCTGTGGAGCCCTTGCCAGCTCTACTTGTAGAGCATCCACTTTCTACAGTTTACAGAAAGGAAAGAGACGTCGTGTGCAGGTTGCTCCAGTAACTGCTGCAAGCGCTAGAGCCCCAAGTGGCACCTGGAGACACACAGGATTTCACACCACAGTCACTGAGAACCCAGCAGAAACTTCCTTAGAAGCCCATTGGCTGCGGTCTTTCTTCCTGTCCATGCCCCAGCCTCTGATACACGCATCAGATCTCCATATGCCTTCTACTGGTTACACTTCTCTAATGTACGTGGCTGGTATCATGCATCAGCTGCAGACTTTTGTTTTCATTTTTTTTTAATTACTTATTTTCTTTATTTACATGTCATATGATTTCTCCTTTCCCAGTTTCCCCTCAAAAAAAACAAACAAACAAAAAAAAAACAAAAAACAAAAAAACAAAACCAAAAAACAACAAGAACAAACCTCTGTTGCCTCCCCCCTCCCCTTGCTTGCCACCCCACCCTCTCCCACTTATTGGCCCTGGCATTCCCCTACACTGGGGCACAGAACCTTCCCAGGGCCAAGGGCCTCTCCTCCCCTTCATGAATGACTTTGCAATCCTCTACTATACATATGCTGCCAGAGCAATCAGTCCCACCATGTGTATTCCTTGGTTGGTGGTCGAGTCCCTGGGAGCTCTGAGGGTACTAGTTAGTTCGTATTGTTGTTCGTCCTAAGGGGCTGCATACTCTATATTTAAAGAAAATTTTGGTGAAGGTAGTTCAAATTCCTGCCATTACTTAATAATGGAAATAATAAAACCGGAATGCTCCCTGCCATCCCGAGTCTAATCCACTAATCAATTAAACCTTAATAAAAAGCACCATATCACATACACGAGAGGGTAGGGTGGGGCCACACATACAGGAACACCAAAATGAATAGTCACTGTAACACAGAGATAATATATTTTCTAGCTTTGTTAATTCAAAATTGCAATTCTTTGGCCTGGGAGAAAAAAATAAAGCTATTTCTGACCTCCTCGTGGTTCTTTTTCATGTAAGCCAGCTCCTCAGTCAGGTTCTCAAGCTGCGCTTCCAGGTCAGCTCTGGCCAGGGTCAGCTCGTCCAGCACCCTGCGCAGCCCATTGATGTCGGCCTCCACGGTTTGGCGCAGGGCCAGCTCATTCTCATACCTGAAAACCAAGTGCCTGGCTGGAGAGATGGCTCAGCGGCTAAGAGCACTGACTGCTCTTCCAGAGAGAGGTCTTGAGTTCAATTCCCAGCAACCACATGGTGGCTCACAACCATCTGTAATGGGATCTGATGCCCTCTTCTGGTGTGTCTGAAGACAGCAACAGTGTGCTCACATAAAATAAGTAAATTAATCTTTTTTTAAAAAAAAAAGAAAAGAAAATCAAGTGCCCATAGTTTAGGAAGTCAATATTAACACAACCATGGCAATGGGTCCTGGCCATCTTCTGGGCTATGTGGCCCTTGTCTGGAATCCCAGTATTTGGGAAGTAGAGCCATGAGTTCAAGGACATCCTTGACTACACAGTGAGTTAAAGGTAGCCCAAGGGAAGATGAGGAGGAGGGGAGGAGGAGGGAGGAAAAGGAGGAAGAAGTGAAGGAAGAAGTAGAGGGCCGGGCAGTGGTGGCACACGCCTTTAATCCCAGCATTTGGGAGACAGAGGCAGGCGGATTTCTGAGTTTGAGGCCAGCCTTGTCTACAGAGTGAGTTCCAGGACAGCCAGGGCTACACAGAGAAACCCTGTCTCGGAAAAAAAAAAAAGGAGGAAGAAGGGAAGGGGGAGAAGAAAAACTGCACTAACAGTATATCATGCAATTTTTGCTTTTGTGATTTTTTCCTCTGTGTGTGAGTATGATTTTTACTCCTCATTTGGAGAGAAGAAAGATATGAAGAAATGATAAAGTGAGAACTGCCTACGAGCAGTGACCCTTGCATCCCAGGGAGGACGCTCCCTGTGGTGTGACTTTCTGATGATACCCTAAAACTAACTGGAGATAAACTGACGGCTGCTTGTTGTGCTTGATTTCCTTTGTGGGTCGTTTTAAACCTTGTTACTTCATTAGTAGCTTTTACTGGGTCTTCACAGGCTCAGGACTATAGACATTACAACTTCCTGTGGGCACATTTTGTAATTAAAAGAAAGAAATTAGTTTGTATTCCCTCTGCCTAGGAGGGGGTGGAGTATGGGGAAGGATCTGGGATATAAAAATAAATGCGGCTAAGCTTTCAGTCCTATGCGTCATCAGGGACACAATTGTTCCATTTAAGCCCTCGGCAAAAAATATTGTTAATTCACTTTGATACATTGAAAATTCAGGTCTAAGCATAGGTACAATTATCAGGTTGAATTATGACTCATTACAAAGGGATGATCCAGGTAGGGCTGCAAGTGGCACCTGGGCTCATTTCACACTACAGTCACTGAGAACCCAGCAGAAACTTCCTTAGAAGCCTGTGGCCAGCGGTCTTCCTTCCTGTCCATGCTCCAGCCTCTGATACACACGTCAGATCTCCATGTGTCTTATGCTAGTTGAACCTCTCTAACTTCTCTAAGGTAGAAGCAACTTACAACTTTAAAGCTGTATACGGTGAATGGTTCGACTTTCAGTGCTTTTAAAGGTGCCCTGTGTGGATTTAGGGGGGCACTGAAGGCAGGGGGGCATGTGGGCTGCAGGATATTCAAGTCATTTGCCGTCAATGGAGGCAGGAAGTGGGGAGTAGGAGGAGGAACGAGTTACCACCAGGGGACTCACTTCATCCTGAAGTCGTCTGCAGCCAGCCTTGCATTGTCAATCTGCAGGAGGAGCTGGGCGTTGCTGACGCTGGCAGAAACGATCTGGGGAACAGAGGGAGACACATGAACATGGAGTCCTAAAGCACTGGCAGTTCCCAAGTGTCACTTTGTACGTAAGAGTAAAGGGTGACATGAAATACATCTTTCCTCCATCCAAACTCTTCATCTTTAAATCCCATTTCTTTCAGCTTTTCAAGTAGTAAGTATATGGCTCTTCCATGCAGCTCTAGTTTTGGTTGCTCTTCCCTCCTCACCCCTGCCTTCCTGTCCATTCCCCATCCCATCCTTGCTTAAGCCTTCCCATGCCACCCTTCCCCCTTCCTCTTTCATATCACGCATGTTTTTCTACGCCAGCTTAAGCACCTTCTCCCTGCAAGAGTCCTCTCGTGCTTTCTGGTCTACAGGCGCTCACTTAAACTCAAACACAGAAACCTAAACATTCCAAACTAGAAGCCGGATCTGAAAGAGAGCAGATGGCATTTGCCTATCTGGGCTTGGGTGACCTTGCTCAGCATAAAGGTCTCCAGTTCCGTTTTTCTAAGGCAAAGGCTGGGACTGTAGCTTAGTGGGAGAACACTTGTTCGTATGCCCGAAGCCCTGGGTTCACGCCCAGCACCAAAGGAAAAACAAAGCAAATAGCAAAGCCAAAGGCTATGAAGGGCTTGGGACAACTTCATTTTTAAAAGCAAATGTATTGATTAAAAATAATGTTGCTAAGTTAGGAAATGCACATTTCTTTTAGACAGTAGAAGGACGGCCACATAATGATGAATGGAGCTGTGCTTCTGTGCTTCCTCAGGAAATTCTCCAAGTACTATCTTTAACTTTACTAGTTTAAAAGTACCTAAGTTCAGAGGATTTGTTTTTATAAAATATTGTAATAACTTAAAAGGTTTCTAAAGCCCCTCCCCTTACCTTATTCTTCAGGTCTCCAATGAGTGGGTAGTATTTACTGTAATCACTCCGGAACCCGGAGTCTCCGGTTTTTCGTGTCTCATACCACTCTCGAATTTTGTTTTCCAGTTCTGCATTAGCTTCCTCTAGAGCTCGAACCTTACCTAGGTAGGAAGCTAGTCTATCATTCAGATTTTGCATGGTTTCTTTTTCAGAACCAGAAAGAAGCCCTCCATCATTGCCAGAGAAGATACACAGAGAGCCACCGCCTGAGCTACCTCCTATCCCCATTCCCATCCCTTTCAAGCCACCTCCCAGAGGTCCCCCATAGGCAGAGCCAAGCCCTGGCAAGAAACCTGCAGAGCCACTGCTAAAGCCAGAACTAGAACCAAACATGGAGGCAGCAGAAAAGAGTCCCCCACAGCCAACTCCAGAGCCCATTCCTCCATAGCTGCTGGCAACACTAGAAGCAGATGCACCCCAAGGTTTGCCTGCTGCCCCGTTCTGTGAGGACAACCTCCTGGACAGCCCAGAGGTGCGGACTGAAAGCGACATGCTGTTGCTGGAGAGAGAGAGTTTGGCAAGGTGGTGACCCCAGAGAGACCTCAGTGCTGGTATGCCGGAAGGGGTCATGCCTTTATAGGCTGTGAGGTGGGTGTTGCGGTTAAAGAGTTTGCTCTCTGCATTCCAACTTGCATGCCCACCCCTACCCAGTGGGCCAGCTCAGCGGGTATGTGATTTATGCATCTTGAAAATTCACTGATACAGCTATAATTGAATAACCATTTCCATTAGATATCTGACACGCGAGAAAGAAGGCTGGGTGGAGCCGATAGGCTGCCATAAGGAATCTGTCACCTTCAGTTGTCTTCAACGCTGTCTTTTCACACCAGGAAAGTGACAGCTGGAGTGTTAAGGAATCCTCCTGAAGCCCCATGCCTCCTGAAGCTCTGTCCTCCCCTCCTCCCGTCTATTTCTTTTGAAAATAAGATGTAGGCCAACCAAGCACGTTTGTGGTTCTCTCTCAGAGGCAGATGAAGAGCGCATTCCTACAAGGGGAGAAACAGGTGTTTTCCAAGTGGATGTCAGGATCTGAGCTTGCAAGGTTCTGTAAGGAGCAGCATTGTCCTTGGCTTTCTGACTTGGGAAAGCAGAACTGTTCAACATGGGAGCTAGCTGTTTGGAAGTCGAATGTTTACAGTTTTTTTGTTTATAAATAAATCTTTTTTTTTTTTTTTTTTTTTTTTTTTTTTTTTTTTTGGCTTTTTTAAGACAGGGTTTCTCTGTGTAGTCTTGGCTGTCCTGGAACTCACTCTGTAGACCAGGCTGGCCTCGAACTCAGAAATCTGCCTGTCTCTCTCTGCCTCCCAAGTGCTAGGATTAAAGGCGTGGGCCACCACCACCCGGCTCGAATGTTTATAGTTACAAAAGAATTGGCTTTCTTAGTAAACCTGACTCTGGGCTCTAGGCTGAATGCTCAGTGCTGTGCCTTCAATGGCATTACTGGTGAGAATTTTGTAGTAAATCCGTTGACTGAATGGATTACATATCAGCTGGGGCGTCTCACAGTTAACAAAACACACACACACACACACACACACACACACACATACACACACATACGGTCCAAAGTAAGAAATGATTAAAACTCCATGCTTAAGAAGCCAGAGAGCCATTTCAGTGGATGAAGAGGAATACATTTTTACAGCGCAGAACAACCAATGGGAGGCTGTCTTGTTACATTCCTATTAATTTTTTGGGGAGCAGGATCCTAAGAATTTTATCCAGGGGTCACAGAGATGGTTCAGTGCTTAGGAACACTTGCTGTTCTTCCAGAGGACCCAAGGCTATGCCCCCCACATGGCAATCAATCTAACACTTCCAGTCTCAGTGGGCACCATGTGTGCGTACCCACAGATACACATGGGTAGACATTACTAAAATATAGTAAAAACACATTTTTATGTTATATCTTCATTTTCTAAAAACTAACATTCCTGTTATACTTTCTTCTTTGAATATATATATACACATATGTATGTATATATATCTTTTGACACAGTTACAGCTTATAATACAGGGTATGAGAACAATATTCTGGTGGGAAGTGTGTTAACTTGAAAGGTTAACTGGAAAGGAGAGAAAATGTTGATGCCCAGAGGAAACCTGTTGGTGCAATTTCAGGGCATGGAGTGCTAGAAATATAGGTTACAGGCATTTTGACTGGGTGAGAAAGGGAAGGGGCTTTCTTGTACATATTTTCTTCAAATGTGGCCCATATGGTCTCTATATTCCTCATTGTGAACTAATTCTATTATTGAAAATAGCTCTTTACATATACAGAGAATACGAGAACTGTTCTAATATCAAGAAGATATAGGTGTAGATGACTATATTTTATATTTTGAACATAATTGGTCTTATTATTTAATAAAGATTACATAACTAACAACCACCTGGACATCAGCCATGCCTGGTTTATTTGTTCAGTGTCTTATAAAATCAGCATTCAAAACTTATTGGGTTGATTTTTTTTTTCTCTTGATAAGCTAAACTGCTGAGTCACAAGTGTGTAAACTGCTGAGTCATAAATGTGTATTACAGACTTAGGAAAGCACTGAGCATAGAGTCAAGCAGCAGGCTGCATTGAGCATCAACAGACCCCAGCATAGTAGATGGAGGGTCAAGGTGTTACTGTCATCCTAATGAGAGCATTTGCACATGCCTAGAAGGCTCTGGTGCCCAAGTTCCCACAGCAGTCTTAAATAGTAGCTCCAGATTTCCTGGAAGCCCTGGTCCCAGAGAACACTTTTTTTTCTTTTGCCTTTATGTCATCAGAGTTGGTCTCAAGGTCAGTACTTGCTCTGCAGTGATAGAGTGCAGGTTCCTTCCTCAGGACAAGCAACATCCACCTCTAGAGCGTGCCCTTACTCAGCCTCCCCAGAGGTGAAATCTGAAATTGGAGTCATACCATGCCAGAGTCAGAGCTGCCCACTGGGGACTTGGAGACACATGCAGAAGGCCACACCTGAGCTTCATGGCGGGCCTCCATAAGAAATACTCCAGACTGGGGCTGGAGAGATGGCTCAGCAGGTAAGAGCACTGACTGCTCTTCCAGAGGTCCTGAGTTCAATTCCCAGCAACCACATGGTGGCTCACAACCACCTCTAATGGGATCCAGTGTCCTCTTCTGGTGTACTCTACATAAAATAACTGACAGCTACAGTGTACTCACATAAAATAAATAAATATATTTTAAAAAGATTATTTATTATTATATTTGAGTGATTTGAAAAGCTGTCAGTCTGTTTGAACCTTGGTATCTATCCTTCCTTCCTTCTTTCTTTTTTTAAGGTTTATTTATTTTGGGCTGGAGAAGAACACTGAACCTGCAGTGACAGCCGCTGACAACTCTCTTTAACTGTTAAATAAGGAACATGTGTGAGGAACACATTCTCCTCCCAACCTACACACAGTCACAAAGGAAGAGTGGGGCTTCAAAGCAAGAGGTTTGCAGAAATTACACATTTATGCTGTCAACGTGGGAAGGATCAGCAATCTCAGGCAGACAAGGTTTGATGAGACAGTCTGCAGTCCACTTGCGTCCCTTGCAGGGAGCACGCAAAGTTGTTAACTGGGATGACAAGAACCGAAGTCTCGGATGGAGGCTTCGCCAAGGGTTCCTCCAACTTATGTCCCAGGCTTGTTGGCTGAGCTTGTCCTTGTTTGAACTGACGTCAGTTCTCATGTTCCTGCTGTTGTCCAGACACTGGGCCAAGTGTGTCACAGACTTTGCGTTTCAGAGAGCTCCTATGATGGTGCTTTTATCCCATTTTACAACAGAACCATCTCAGAATCAGGACATTGATTTATTTAAAGCAGAAAGAGAACTCGGGTCTGCAGTATAGTCTATAGACAGTGCAACCCTGATGCTTTTCTCGGTGAAACAGAAAGGACACGAGGTGACTGTGACCTCCTTAACTGTGAGATCCAAGTTCTCTCCCACACACCAACCAGAAACCCTGACTCTGTCCCTTCCTGGAACCTCTCAGGGCACAGCCCAAGACCACAAAATGATTTTCTGTGGCCTATGAAACATGACACCCTGTGAGACTCTGCCAGCACATAGGCAATGCGTCTTTAGTTTGGGTTTTGTCCTCTGGCCTCATCTCCAGACACATTGCAAAGCGTGAGTGAGTGACATGGTGGCTGTTTGCTGTGACTCACAAGCCACACAAGGCAGAGTGGCTCCATTTTAACCACCCTAGAAACAAAACAGAGGCAGTTGCTTGCTTACACAATCCAAAGGACGGACCCCAAACAAAGCCTCCACTTAGCAGTTACAAGCACCTAATAATGTAATGTGAATAACATTTCGAACTCAGAGTCAATTTTGTGCTAACATGCATGCTTTACATCCTTAATGCTTATATGTATATGTTCATGTATATTTTACCCTTTAGTTTTTTTTTTTTTTGAGGCAGGGTTTCACTGTGTAGCCTTGGCCATCCTGGAATTCACTCTGTAGATCAGGCTGGCCTCAAACTCTCACAGATCTACCTCTACCTCCGGAGGGCTGGGACTAAAGGTATATGCTAACAGTGCCTGGCTGTATATTTTCAGTAAATTTGCTTCATAGTCTACACTAGGGTTTCATTATAGATCTTTATGTTTCTACATGTGTGTGCTCCTGAACCATGGACTTCTGAAGTAGGGATCAGGTGTCTAACTGATGTTTTACCCTGAGTCCCAGCCTAGTTGGCTAAAACCCTTCATTTAATACCCAGATTTGTTTTGCTTGAAGGAACTAATTTGTAAGTTGCTTAAATGTGTCACTGAAAGTGCACTTCACTTAAAAATCATCATGCCCTGACTCTCTGGAATGCCTGATTAAAATTTACTCTGAATTCATGTATAAGGGGATAGCTTCGGAAGTTGGAAAGAGACAGATTACTCTTTCAGTGACTATTTGGAAAAGCCTGCTCCCCCACCCTGCCCCCTGCTTGCCATGGCCTGTTAGCCTAGTTGGTTGGAGGGAGGCTGATGCTAGTCATTGCCTCCTGTCATTGTGGTTTTAGAGGTGAACGTAATTTTATTTGACAGCCATATAAATGGCTAAAAAGGTGGAGATGTTTCAAGCCAGAACAATCCTGGACTTGTTGGCTAAGTGATTGCATAAGTTGAGGCACAGAAGAGATGAGGGTTAGTGTGAGTTGCTAACAAGAACTAGAGTTTTGCTGGGAGTGGTGGCCAAGGTTAACAGCACTTGAGAGGCTGAGGCAGGAGAATCATAAGTTGGAGGTCAGCCTGGGATACATAGGAAATTGAGAGAAAGACATAGAGGAGGGACAGAGGAAGACAGACAGACAGACAGACAGACACACACACACACAGAGGGAGGGGGAGGGAGGAAGAGAGAGAGAGAGAAAGAGAGACACACAGAGAGAGACAGAGCGAGAGACACAGAGAGAGACAGAGAGAGAGACAGAGCAAGCATATTAAGTCTTTTTGATTTGGTGTACAGCACCTGCCTAGCATGCATAAGACCATAGATTTGATCCTCAGCACTGCAAAAACAAGTGTGATGAGTTTTTAAATATTATATATAAATATTAATATATCATATATGTGATATATATCTCAGATGGCTTCCACTTTTACATAATTCATGGAATGTAATTTATGGAATATTCAACATGGGGAAAATGATGTGCTGTTTATAATCTTCAGATTTTACTAAGCATGGTCTTCATGGTGTCTTGGTCATAGTTCCCTGAGCTCCAACTGTTCACACCTGAATTCACCTCCTGCAAATTAGACTCAACACTTTTGGCAATTCACTGGTCATTTTCATGGAAACACCTTTTGCAGGGGGTTACATTTTAAAACCCGGTGAGCAAGTGAAGATTATGGGATTGCTTGTATTTTATACTGGGCTCCTGGGCTAGGGATGAACATGACTCCCAAAAAGGTTTGGACCCCAAACCTCAATTATTATGAAAAACAAGGGGGGATGGTTCTAGAGGTGTATGGTGGTGGGGGAGAAATAAATAAAAGAGTGCCCTGGTATAGGGACTTTTTAGTGAGTTCAGAGGGGAGAACACAAATATTCACTGGGAGGTTGGTGCAGTGAAAATCTCCTCCCGATGTGTATGCTAGAGCTGTTATTTGGGGATGTGGTTAGAGATCTTAGACTGCCACCTCAAGTAAGGGGGAGGACAGAGGGCCTGTAGGAGTGTTACCATCATGATGATGTTAATTCTGATGTCTGATACTGTGTCATCCTATGTTTCAGAATGACCAGCTTTCACTGGGTTTGGGTGCCCATCAGACACAGGACGAGGCTGTACAGAGATGAGCACTTCTCTCTTGCATAGAAATTACTGACAGACTGGAAGGAGGGACCTACATCCTTCCTACGTGCACCTGTGGTCTTTATTGTCTTTGAAAGATTATTTGGGAAAGAAAAAAAATCAGAGATAGACCAAAAAGCAAGAGGAAGATAAAAAAAAAAAAAGCACCTCTCTGTTTTCTGATATGAAACGGAGTGAAGATTCTCAGTTCCACCTTTAAACAAACACAACAACACACTGGCACACTGGAAGGGCAGTGCCAGAGCTTTGCTCTTCTCTCTCTCTCTCTCTCTCTCTCTCTCTCTCTCTCTCTCTCTCTTTTTCTCTCTCTGTTTCTTTCTCTTTGGTTAGATTTGTAGTTCCTGGCATTTGTCTGTCAAAGTTTCAGACCACTCTGGAATTCGTGATTGCCAACTGTAATTCTGGGAATCCATTTATTGCATGTCTTTATGCGTAACACTTGTATGCAAGGGAGAGATGATCTCATAAAGTCCAATCGTACGAAAATGTTAGTTATTGCACACTGACAGGTTCAGTGAGTCTATTGGGTAGTGTCTTAGTCAGGGTTTCTATTCCTGCACAAACATCATGACCAAGAAGCAAGTTGGGGAGGAAAGGGTTTATTCAGCTTACATCCACATGGCTGTTTATCACCAGAGGAAGTCAGGACTGGAACTCAAGCAGGTCAGGAAGCAGGAGCTGATGCAGAGGCCATGGAGAGATGTTCCTTGCTGGCTTGCTTGCTTCTCCTGGCTTGCTCAGCCTGCTCTCTTATAGAACCCAAGACTTCCAGCCCAGGGATGGCACTACTCCTTTGATCACTAATTGAGAAAATGCCCCACAGCTGGATCTCATGGAGGCATTTCCCCAACTGAAGCTCACTTCTCTGTGATAACTCCAGCCTGTGTCAAGTTGACACACAAAACTAGCCAGTACAGGTAGTTTCCATCTCATGCCATCCCTGTGAGATTGAAGTGAGACCCTATGAATGCTTGCTACTGGTTAGCTCACAGTGAGTGTTCAGTAAATGCTAGACAGTTTTAAATGAGCCATATGGCCATCTTCATATAATGGCCAAATCTAAAGTCCTAACCCTATGGTAATGTTAAGTCTTACAATCTATTAAGAAGGAAGCAAATGATACAGGACAAATTAAAACCTCCCATTAGCATGCAAAATAGTTATTTTTCACTCAAGTGCAAAAGAGGTGAAAATACAGTATATGTCATCTACTCGTGGCTTCTTTAGTTTTCATTTTCATGTATATGTATGCACGTTTGCATTCATGTGGCAACATGTGTGTGGGTGCATGTGCACATGCATGTGGGTGCATGTGAATGTGTGTGGGGGTGAATGTGTATGTTTGTTCAAGTGCATGTGTGTGTGGGTACATGTGTGTGACTATGTGGACGAAGGTATATGTGCACATGTGTGTGTGTGTGAGTATGCATGTGTGTGCCAGTGAGTGTGTGTGTGGGTGCATATACATATGTGCTGCAAGTGCGTGCATGTAAGGACCAAGGTTGGTGTCAGAAATCCTTGTCCACTGGGAATGACTGCCAATGGGTATGGGCTCTGTCTTTCGCAGTGGTGGACATGTTCTAGGATTAGAGGTAATCATTGTACAACCCACAGATGTACAGGGAACTAAGATGCACGTGTCACAAAGGTGGATTTTGCAGTTTGTAGCTGTGTCTCACTAGAGCCATTTTTGAAAGACTGTGAGGGACATTTACTACTCCAGATTCACCAGATAAAGCGACCTTTAATGAGATAAGCAGTTTATTATGAGAAGACCCATTCCACCTCCACGTGAGTTTGCTCTTAACTGAGCCCCACATCAATAACCTTGCGCCATGTTCTTATTCTCTTCAGCATTTGTGATTGGAAGTTGTTTTAAATTATTCCGAGACTAAGTTGAGTTTTGAGAGGCAGAAGAGACATGGGTGACTTCGGAGACTTCGGAAAGGCCAAGGCAGCTTAAAGGCAGCAATAAGCTAATGAGATTAACTGGGAAGTTGCCTCCGTGGAGAACCTGTGCTCCCTACAGGGGGCTTTTAGCAATTCAGAAACAAGAAAAACAAAACCCAAAAAGAGAGAGGTTTATTTGCAATTTGCTTGAACTCCTCCAGAGCTTTAATATAACCGAACTGGCCCGAGATGGATGTGTCTTACAATGAAGACAGTGCTGATGGCTTAAATATTCTAGTACTCACTGAGTTTAATCTTGCAAGCCTTTACAGCTCCCCGGTGCGAAACATTTATATTTAATTACAGAGCCTGATAAATAGACTCCCTCCCCCCCCGCCCCCCCCTCGCCCCACTTAATAGTCACTACACAATGTTGATGTTGTTTCTGGGTGGCCACAGCTGGAGCAGCCTCCCTGTTGGCAGCTGGTTATATACTTTCTTCTATCTCCTTGACTTCAGAGGACACGACCTTGCCGTCTACCACTTCCTCCACGACCGTCTTAATCTTCCTGGTTTTCTTGATATCTGTGTGAGTGTCAGACATCAGAGGTTAGTCCAGGCCCATGGTCACTCTGTTAAACCACTCAACTTTTTCTTACACAAATTTAAGTTGATTTTTATAAAAAAGAGCACAGACAATGTATATTACTCTCCCCAATTTTATAAAACCCTCACCTCCTCACCTCAGATAGAAATCAACAATCTTGAATAAAAATGAAATCCATGTTTTAGTTGTTCATTTTTTTTTCCTCCAGGACCTGAGACTGTTCTAGCAATAGCATGGGCTAAGAAAGTCACCTTGTCATAGTGAGTGTGACCAAATCCTCACTTGGAAGCACTCTGTGCATCATGTCCAAGCTTTTTAGAATCCTGATGGCTTGGGGCTGCTGAGATCGCTCAGTCAATAAAGCACGTGTTAAACTTGCTATGGGGATCTGAGTTTGGTGCTGAAATCCATGTTTTTGTTTTTGTTTTTGTTTTAAAAGCAAGCTAGATATGGTGGTATGCATGAAGTTGTCCTCTGACTTCCATATGTGTGTGGTGGCATGGGCATTTTCTCTCTGTCACTCTCTGTCTCTCTTCTCTCTTCTTTCCTCTCCTCTCTCCTGTCTCTGTCTGTCTGTCTCCCTCTCCCTGCCCCCCCACTCTCTCACACACACACTCACACCCTAGACAAGCAAATACATAGAAACTTCGCTCTCATTTGTGCTTCTGAGGACCTCCACCTTTTACTTTTCCCCAGTGACAGACAGTTGCTAGGGAACTGCTGGGATTTCCTCACTTCAGGACATGTGCCCAAGCGCAGAACACTTACCCCTCATTTCCAAAGTGCTCAGCTGGTACTCTGTCGTTCTGTGTTGTGAAAGAAGCAGAGGGAAAGACAGCATTATTGCCAGGCCAAAGCTGGGGAGCTTCCTTCCTCGCTCCTTTGTTTGTCAATGTTCTGGGTTGATGTGTGGCTACATGTTATTTTCCTCTTTCTGTTCCTTGGACTGTGTTTATCTTATACTGGAGTGTTCTGTTTTCTGGCTTTAAAAATACCGACCTGCTTATCATCCACTAGAAATTTGTATAGTGAGAACTAAAATTAGGATAGAAGTTCAAATCTGTTGGTGTTTCTGGTTTTGTTTTTTGTTTTTTGTTTTTGTTTTGTTTTTTGTTTTTTGTTTTTTTGGTGGGGGTAGCTTATATGTGAAGACGGTTGCTGCTCCAAGTCTGCTCTTTTAAAGACTGGGACCTGTGGGCCTCTGTGGCCTGTGGTTTAATTCATGAGCAGTCAGTGAGAATTTTCAAAAGGTTATTAATTATGCTTCCAATTACACATATAACACAAGAATTAGCACAAACGTGATCAGTGTCATTTGGAGAACCATCTTCTGACTCAGTCCCGCCCCAGGCCTCACTCAAAGGCTATTGATACCTGGGGTGTCTTATGCTATTTGCTATATTTTTGTCTCATTGGCCTGTGTGTAACATTGCTGCTGTGCTGGGGACTGTGACTGTGAAGGAGAATTGCAAACAGCCAGGGACACACATTCCCGTGATGCTCAGAGCCTTACTTTATATCTTCTCCTTCCAGAAGGCGGCGGTAAGTGGCGATCTCCTGTTCAAGCCGGGTCTTTATGTCAAGAAGGATGTTGTGTTCTTGGTTCTGGCGTTCTGTGTCACTCCTGATCTGCATCAGTTGGGCCTCCAGGGAGCTCAGTATTTCCTGGATGGCTGCCAACTGGCTGGCGTACCGAGCCTTGATGTCCTCCAGGCTGCGCTCCAGAGACTCTTTCTAAGCATGCAAGACAGAGAGGGTGATTCTTACTTGTTGACTTGAAGCAAGCAGCGCGATTGTTGTATCTTTTTTTTGAGAAAGATTTTTGCAGCCTTTGAGCACCATCCGTTTTTCTAGCTCGTTCATTCTTCCTGTCTAGGAAGCCTCAGCCACCAGCTATGTTTGCCATCTCTTCGATTTTTGCTTTGTTTTGTTTGAGCTTTGTGCCTACTGTTCCCCCAGTGTGACGCTCTGTGCCACAGCATCAATGTATACTTCCTTGCCTGAGAGGAGGTCATGCTTGCTAGGCCTTTAGTAGGCCTGGCCATATGATTCATGGTGCCAGTGGAGGACTAACTCTCTCAACCCACAGGGACCAGGCTTGATCATGTAATTCCTTGGCTGTTGACGTGCAGGCAATACTGACTAAGCCTTTATTTATTTTTTTTTCTCCTGAGATTCAACTCTAAGAGTTGCCCCGCAGCTCAGCCCTTTCTCTCTTCTTTCCACCACAGTGACAGGACCCAGACTGATCTGTCCCTTTACTCCGACCCCTAAAGTGGAATGCCAGAGAGTCATCTCAGGAGTATTGTCAACATAACTTGCTGTGGCCTGATGGACTTGCTTAGCCTGCAATGTCTTACTCCTTTCCTCCAACTTAAAACTCATCTTTGAGTTAATATCCAGGACAAATGTGATTTCCTCAAGAATCTTCAAGATCTACTCTTTCCTCTTGCCCTGTATAGCTCGCTGCCCTTGCCTCTGCTTCTTTCTGTGGTGTAGTGATTGTTAGTCGTTGGACCTGTTTCCCTGTTGGCTCTGCAAGGGGAGAGGTTATATATTACAGGTGTCTATGCTCTCAGAGTCCCGATCATGGTCTTTTTTGTCAGCACAGCAGACCAGACTGGGCCCTGGAGGTCAAAGGTGCTCACCATGCTGAGGTGGGACTGGAGTTCTATCTCCAGGTTCTGGTAGGAGCGTCTCAGCTCCGTGACTTGAACCTCTGTTCCTTTCAGCTCCTCTGTGTTCACTGTGACTTGTTGCTGCAGAGCTTGACTCTAAAATGCCAAGAATTAAGAAAAATGAGCAAAGAGAGACACAAGGGAGAGGAAGAAAGGAAGGAAGGAAGGAAGGAAGGAAGGAAGGCAAGCAAAGGAGAGGAAAGAAGAACAGAAAGGAAGACAGACAGAAGGATGGAAAATGAGAGAAAACATCATTTCTCTCCCATGGAACCATGTTACCCGTCTGCTCCCAGTCTAGAATTACCTGTCTCTCGAATTGTTCTTTGGCCTCTTGCAGGTTCTTCTGGGCTAGAACTTCGTATTTCTCTCTCATCTCGTTCATGATCTCTCCCAGGTTCAGGCCTGGAGCAGCATCCACCTCCACATTGACATTGTTGCCCAGCTGCCGGCGAAGGGCCTCAACTTCCTACGAGAGTGAGGTTCCGAATGAGGTTAGTCTGAAATACATTCTCAGATCAGGCTGGGTGGAGGAGACATAAGTAATTGCGGGACTTCTTTCATTGGGGATGAATAAAGATGAAAGGAAATAAGGTGGCTTCCTGTGGTCTGGGCACTGCTTGGAGTTATTTAACTGAGAGCAACATCACAGAAAGAAGTTAGGTTTGTTGTCATGATTGATATTGTCTTTATCACTGTCACCTCCACCACCACCACCATCACCACCACCACCACCACCACCACCATCACCATCACCACCACCACCACCCTCACCACCACCACCACCACCACCCTCACCACCACCACCACCACCACCACCACCACCACCACCACCACCACCA
>JADRCD010216918.1:39657-67133 GCA_019843815.1 Montemys delectorum
CCATCCACCCATCCATCCACCCACCCATCCATCCATCCATCCATCCATCCATCCATCCATCCAACCACCACCTATCATCCACCCATTTATCAATCAATCAATACAGAGACCATTATTACCTGTTATCTGTGTCCACCCTGAACCCTTTTGTTATTTATACCCATAGTGGGTTAATACTTTTGTTATAGCATTCATATAATGAAAGATGAAAAATCTCTTTTAAATCATCTTGAGTCTTCAAAGTTAGTAAAGCCTACTGGCAAACTCATGTAGAAACCCTTGAAGGTCTTTGACAAATAAGATTATTCACAATGAAGATCTTATATTGTAAGCCATAACAAAGACAGAGACTGTCTTTTTGGATGATAAAATGATCATATTTTATATGTAATTAGTTGAAGTTTTAGAAAAAATGGTGAGTTAAACTCATCTTGTTTTCAGATACCACATGATAAAATACATTTTTTCAGTTATAAATTTCAGCCTGCTCTGCTTCATGCGTTTGAATTCACCTAGCATCCATCTTTAAATCCATTAGGCAACTAAAGGTGAGGCAGAACTCACAGGCTTCATGGCTCACCTGGTTTTGCAGCTCTTTGATCTGTGTGTAGTAGGAACTATAGTCCCGGACGGTGCTCGGTGCGTTGGTTTCGTACCACTGCTTGATCTGGACTTCCAGACTGGAATTGGATTGCTCCAGGGAGCGCACTTTTTCTAGGTAGTTTGCCAATCTGTCGTTGAGGTTCTGCATTGCCAGTTTCTCATTGCCCCCAAACAGGTCCCCTCCGTTGGAGAGATCGCTCCCGTAGTTCACTATGGTTTTGGAGACGGAGATGCGTGTACCGTGGCCTCCAGCCCCACCATAGACGCTGGGTGCAGCCCCCAGACGCTGCACGGTCCCCTTCCTATACAGGGAGCCACTCATGCTGAGTTCTGGGCCTTGTGAGGAGGAGCTCATACTCCTGTGATAACTTCGACGACTGAAGTCCATCTGGGACCCTGGGAGGTGACCTGTAGCCTGGACTTGGAGCACAGCCTGCCTGTCTGTCTCGTGCTGCTGTGGAGCTGACCTTTTATAGAGTTCAAGAGACTCCTCCTCTGCTGCTGTGTCACCTCGGGAATGACACAGTCCACCTTCCTACCTCCCCTTCCCCCTCTTTTGTAGGGCGCTATGTTTCATTCCACTCTGGAAATTACTACTAGAGGCACTTCTTAAAGGCTTTTCTGGGGGGTGGTGGTGGTGGTGGTTTCTTGTTTTATAAACAGAGATAACAAAAAGGACGAGGAAGGGGAGTTCTTTCAGGTCTTGCACCTGCCCTGGCAGGTTTTTCTTTTTTTTTAATTTTTTCATCCCCGTGTACAAATAAAGAATATTTACAATGTATATGAATAATTTAGGCATTGAACAAGACAGCTGTGGGGACATGATGTAAGTCACACTGGTGAGAAACGACAATGGCTCGTTTGAATGATGATGATTTTTTAAAGAAAAGCTTTGTTTTATACTTCTTTTAAAAAGTTTTACTTTTAAGTTTATCCTTGTTTAGAACTTAATGTTTGCAGTCTATTGAAATATCTTGAGTGAAGCTGGGTGTGCTGGTGCACACCTGTGATTCCAGCACCAGGGAAACTGAGGCAGGGGGATCAGGACAAGTTTGAGGCCAGCCTGGTTGAAGTAAAGCATTCCAGTCTAGCCCAGTGTTGTGTAATAAGACCCTGTCTCAAAGTGCACATGTGCACACACCCACTTACTCCGAGTTTGAGAACTGAATATGATCAATAGGTGATTATGTAAATGAGTATCGGTGGGCGGTGGATCAGTTGATTTTGGAGTTTTTTAAAAAAGATATTTTAAATAGCACTTTTGAATAATTTCCATGTTTATGCAATGAATCTTGATAAAATCCTCTCTGACTCACCTCTCCAACTGCCCCCCGAAGCTCCCAACACATACCCCACCCAAACTTCATGCTTTTCTTTTTCTTTTTAAAAAATAACCAATCGAATCCAATTAGTGCTGCTTGTATGCCTGTGGGTATGGGGCCATCTCCTGGGGTGTGGGCAGCCTGTCAGCGGTCATAGATCTTCTTCCTGGCTCCCAGCAGCCTGCAACTGCCAGGAACTCCTAGGTTAGGGAAGGGACCTTATTTAAGAAAAAAACAAACTTATTATAAAAATCTTGCAAATATTTTTAAGTACTAGTATCTAATGGTTGTAAAATGCTTTTAAGAAACCTTAAATTACTAAGAAACTCCCGTTTTAAAACTGGTATGTTGCATGTCAGAGCCTGCCTCCCCTATCTGAGGCCAGCTAGACACCAGCAGGGGATTCTTGCTGCTTCTACCTTCCTGCCGCTGCAGGAGCTGCCTCTCAGGACCCCTGATGGATCCCAGTAGTAGAAGCTTGCTTCACCTTGCAGATTCCTATGCTCAGAGCAAAGTGGTTCTGGGAGAGTGTAGTTCCCTAAGAAAGAAGGTTGCAGGTGGCTACAGGACTCACACCTCAGTTTCCAGAAGCCTCTGAGAGAAGAGGGCAATTACTCTAAGCCCTGGCCTCTCAGATTTGTTTGAGTAGAAACATTCCTTCTAGAGGGCAAATCCATGTCTATGCAGAGACTTTACTGCTTCCTCCACACACGTGCGCTCCATCTCACCAGCAGGGGGGGGGGCGGGGAGGGGTGGGTGAGCCCCATCTCACCAGCAGGGGGTGAGCCCCATCCCACCAGTGGGGGGTGAGCCCCATCTCACCAGCGGGGAACAACTGATGGTAAGCATTCCCTAAGCTGGAGTAATGAGCTTCCACACAGATCTCCTTTTATTCAGACTTCTGACTGAAAACGAGAAGTTGTTAAAACACACACACACACACACACACAAACACACACACACACACACACACACACACACACACACACGGAAAAAATTTGTAATCTGCTTATGTTTCTTTTCCAAATAATTCTCTTCTAAGATAAAAATTGCATTCTGTCTTATAAATAACATACCTTTAAGTAATAAACTGTGTTATATTTTATCTCAGTTCTAAGTGTGATAAAGGAAAAACGATACAAAATTAGAAACTGACAGGCAAACCCCGCGTTAGGCCCTGTATGGTGTCTGTGGACAGCATTGCTATTCATACGTTTCTCAGCTCATTTTCACTAAGTGTTCACCATCAGTGGCTGAACATGCAGCAAGCAGCTCACGATGTTTGTTAGAGTCATAAATCAACTTGTTAATAGATGTCATGGCTGAAATTTGTAGTTAGCAAGCTTTTAGAGACACGTAGACTCTCTCTCTCTCTCTCTCTCTCTCTCTCTCTCTCTCTCTCTCTGTGTGTGTGTGTGTGCGTGTGTGTGTGTGTGTGTGTGTGTGTAAATGAATGCAGTTTTTGGTGTTGAGTAATTGGGTAGGAGAGAAAGATGTTTGATTAAAACCATTTGAAAACTATACCATTAAAACTGTCCAAAATTTGAGGTGAGCCTCCATTGAGTTTCACAGACTAGCATATACTGAAGATGTTTAAAAGCACCACTTGAATCCACAGTTAGTGCTAAGTGTGGGTCTGAGGTGTCCCCCAAGGGCCCCCGCATTGAAGGTTTGGTCCCTGGTCTGAGGTGCTACTGGGAGATGGTGGAACCTTTAGAAGGTGGGGCATTGTGGAAGGAAGGCTTGTCATCTGGGATGTGCTTTTGAAGGAGATGTTTGGATGCTGTTCTTTCTCACTTTGCTTCCTGCTCACCGTGCAGGGCTGAGAATGGCGCCGGTACCAGGCAGGCACTCTTCCCATGATGCACCAAGTCACTGCAGGCCCAAATCATTGGTACCAACTAGATTCCAACTTCCTGTAGGTAGAAGCTCTGAAATCACACACTAGGACAAACCTTTTCTCTAAATCATTTACCTCAGGCGTTTGTCACAGTATCTGAAGGCCGACAGGCACAACCTGGTAGTGCTGTGAAGGGATCTCAACACAGCTGTCAAACATTATACTTTGTATTCTCTTCTTTAGATCAATTCTTACTTGTGATCTGACTCAGTTATATTTAAGTCAGACTTTAAAATCCCATCTTTAATTGTTTGAAGAAATAACTTCATGTATTAATCTGCCCTTTATTGCATAACATTTATAGATTTTTGATATTTTAGATTTGAGCTAGAATCCGACACTACAAGGCAATAGCGTTGAGGCTCCGCCATCCCATCCACCACTGGTCTGCTTGAACAGAGGTACTTGGGTGGAAGCTTTTATCTCTCTCCACACAGGAGCATTTAGCAGAGGACATTGCGTCCTCGGTGTGTCATCGAGAATTACCCTTTGGAGAGTTATTCTAGTTTATAAAGTGACTATGGGAAATCAAGCTACTGTTCCACAGGATTTTTTTTTTTGGTTAGGGTTAGGATTAGGGTTAGGGTTAGGGTTAGGGTTAGGGTTAGGGTTAGGATTACGATCCTATTGACCCTTATTCATACACATAAGTACGATTTTAGAGTCCTTCCTATTCCAGGCTGTTTGGTGACTACATCTGTAAATAGATACTAGATTCCAACTTCCTGTATGTAATTGAGATGCATTTTGACCTCTGAGACAACTTGGCTGAGTGTTAATGTTCAGTTTGGACAGTACTTTGGAGTGCCGTTATAGCTCCCAGAGGACTTTCTACTTTCGTTTTTCCACACCAGGGAGGAGCTATCACAGCTCAGATATGTCGATGTAGAATGCACAGGCTCTGGAGAGGTTTTCTGGAGATCAGGAGGTGGAGCAAGGGAGACAAGGTGAAGAACCTTGACATACATTCTTTGTTGAAGCAGGACAATGAGGGGGCTGCTCAATGGCATAAATGTCTACTGCTATTATTGTCTTTACCTGAATTAGTCCAGTGCCCCCAGCTTATGATTTACCCTTATTTGGTGTTTCTGCTTAATTATGACTTGGGGACTTGGTGGATCTGTTATCTCAGTGGCTATTATCAGAGTGAGAATATAATATATAGCCATGAGTCACCTAGCAACAGGTGCTTATGATATGCCACGTTATGAGAATTATGTTGTTAGGTGGTGTCCTTGTTGTTTGGATATAGTGGAGTATCATTATGTAAAGCCTGCTATGCAGTAAGGCTTTATGGTACATATGCACGGAAGCTTTATGGCACACAGCCTGAGTGGCGCGCGCGCACACACACACACACACACACACACACACACACACACACTGACACACATACATTGTTTGTACCATTGTTTTAGTTTACTTTCTACTGCTGTGATAAATTCCATGACCACAAGTGTCTTGGGGAGCTCATTATTTGACATACATGTCCTGAGCATAGCTGATAAGGGAAAGTCAGGGCAGGGACTCAAGCAGGAGCAAAGGCAGGACCCAGGAAGGCATGCTGCTTACTGGCTTGCTCATCGTGGCTCGCTCAGTTTGATTTTTTTATACAACTCAGAACCAACTGCCTAGAGGCAGAGCGATCTCCTGTGGGCTGGGCCCTCCCATAGCAATCATTAGTCAAGAGAATGCTTCATAGACTTCCCTGCAGGAAATCTCATGGAGGCATTTTCTCTCTTCCCAGATGACTCTAGCTTGTGTTAAGTTGACGAAAATTAACCAACACAGTGATATACATATACATCTCTCTCCCTCCCTCCCTCCCTCTCTCTCTCTCTCTCTCTCTTTTTTTCTCTCTCTCTCCTCTTGCTCTTAAGAGCCATGATAAACAGAACAACACAAGATTAAACCAAGTGTAAGAGAAGATGCAATACAGAGACACAGTAGGGGCTAGAGAGATGGCTCAGTATGGTAAAGTGACTCTCTGGCAAGGACAATGGCCTTAGATTCCTTGCCCTCATGCTCAAGAGCTGGCACCAAATCTATAATCCAAACTGTGGGGAGTGGAGACAGGCAGATCTTATTGGCCAGCTAGCCAAGCTGAGCAGATGAGATTCAGGTTCAACAACAGACTCTGTTTCAAAAAAATCAGGTGGAAACTGATTGAGGAAGATACTTGACATCAGTCTCTGGCCTCTGAGCACACATGCATACATGATGCTAAAATTCCTTTCCAGAGTACACATAAGCAATGTCTATCCATTCTCAGGTACAAACAGCAAACTCAGGCACAATTTCACCAATGCTCATTTTAGGCATCCAATGAGTTTATTGGGGCTTCCTTATAGAGCATAGGGGAGGGATTACTGACAAGGGTGTGGCTACTCCTCTCCCTAACCGACCACACCTGAAAAAGCCTTTACTCAGCTGGGCAAAGGGCTTCCCCAGCACTGCATAGGCAGAACACCTCCTTTTCCTAGTCTTCCCCAGCTTAAAAAATTCTAGCCCCTCCCTGAGGCCATGGGCAATTTAAGCCGAGTGGTAGGAAGTGGCTGGATACTCAGGTGAGGGTCTTGTGACGCTCTGCTCTCCTCCTCTACATGCCAGGGTGTAAATAGTCAAGAGGCCCAGCTGGGAGGATGCTTTTTCAAGAGGGAATTGCTGAACTTCCCAAGATGGTGGTTGCTTGGCTGGGATGCCTGTCACTCACAACAATGCACATGTGTGCCTTTGTTTATGGAAATGTTGTTGCCTGGAAGATAACTATACTAAAGCATTTAACTTATTTATTATCGTGTTTTCTTTCTGAGACAAGGCCTTTCTGGCTGGCTGGAATCCACTATGTAGACCAGGTTGTCTTTTAACTTGCAGTGATCTGCCTTTTCCTGTCTTCTGAGTGCTAGCATTACAGGTATAAGCCACCGTACATGAGTATTTTTTGAAAATAAAAGATAAACTTGAAAGTTGGAGTAAGCACTAAGAGATTATAAAATCTACCAGCAGATTTGAAAAGTAAAAGAAGATAAATGAGTTACCTAATTAAATGTTCAATGATGGGAGTAACAATATATTAAGCAAGGCTAGACAGAATTACTGAACTAGATCCCCCCCAGAAAAGGCTCAGAGCGTAGCCAAACGACAAAGATGAGTCAAGAGGTGTAAAGAGTAGAGCAAGGAGGCCTAAATAGGTTGGGAGAAAGTTCCAGAAAAAGGTAAGAGAATATGGGAAAACACTTGTCAAATAAAACTGAGAATTTCATACAATTGTGTAAAGTAACAAATCCTTAGATTATGGAGACTTGATGAATTTCAAACATAATGGATACAAATCACAGCCATACCATCAGAACAAAAACTGGATCATAAAGAAACCTCAGAGTCAGGTAGAGAGAAAAGGCCACCAGCGCAGGCATGGGGCTTAGAGTGACAGCTGACTCTCAAAAGCAACTTGAACATGGGAAATGAATGATGTGTCCAATATGTTGGGTGAAAATAACCATGCTTGTTGGACTGTTCTTGTTCGGTGATTCTGAGTTGGAATTGGGGGGCAATGTAGAGATGTTTTCAGGAAGAAAAAGAATTGTCATGAGCTTCTTCAGTCTCACTAAAGGTAATCTGAAAGGTTATACTCTTTGCAGATGTAAGGTCTGAGGTGCAAATATGGAAGATGGACAATCAAGAGCTAGATATATAACTGTGGTGGTTTGAATGAGAGTGGCCCTCAAAGGTGCATGTGCTTGAATACTTGGTCTGTATCTTAGTGTTTTACTGCTGTGAAGAGACACCATGACCAAGGCAACTCTTATAAGAACAACGTTTAATTGGGGCTGGCTTACAGGTTCAGAGGTCCAGTCCATTATCATCAAGCAGGAGTATGGCAGCATCCAGACAGGCATGATGCAGGCAGAGCTGAGAGTTCTACATCTTCATCTAAAGGCTGCTAGCAGAATACTGGCTTCCAGGCAGCTAGGATGAGGTTCTTGTTTTGCTGTTTTTTTTGTTTTTGTTTTTGTTTTCGAGACAGGGTTTCTCTGTGTAGCCTTGACTGTCCTGGAACTCACTCTGTAGACCAGCTTGGCCTTGAACTCAGAAATCTGCCTGCCTCTGCCTCCCAAGTGTGAGCCACCACTGCCCAGCGTTAGAATGAGGTTCTTAAAGCCCATGCCCACAGTGCCCCTCTACACCAAAAGGCCATACCTTCTAATAGTGCCACTTGCTGGGCCAAGCATATAAATCACCACAGTCCCCATTGGTGGAACTGATTGGGAAGGATTAGGAGGTGTGGCCTCATTAGAGGAAGTGTGTCACTTGGGGCGGGCTTTGAGGTTTTAAAAAACTGGAGCCATTCCCAATACCACTCTCTCTGCCTCACTGTTACATCTCAAGACGTGAGCTCTCGGCTACTGCTCCACTGCCATGCCTGCCTGCCTCCCTCTGAAGCAGCAAGCCCCAAATAAATGCTTTTTTAAAATTATAAGTTGCCTTGATCATGGTACTTTAGCATAGTAATAAAGAAGTGACTATTACAGACCTATTCAAATGAATATGGTTAAAAATAATATCAAGTAAAGAAATCCATGCCATAGCAGGCATACACTTACACTCACAATAATAATAATAATAATAATAATAATAATAATAATAATAAATAAAATACAAAGAACTAAAAAAGTAGAATGTCCTTCTCTTATGGACTCAGTATAAATTTTCCAGAAACAATCAATTTGAATGTGGGCCATTCCGAGTGGAATGATGGAATCTTATGTTGTCCCTTTGCTATCTGTTCCACCTGGGAGCCAATTTTATTCAGAGTCCACAGTCTGTGCTACTTCCTCCTAAACAACTTAGTAATCGCTCTGGTTACCAGATCACCTATCAGAGTCCCACAGTATTTGTGTTCTGACGATTCTTAGATTACCGAATAATAGTCTCAAAGTACAGAAGTAATTATGTAAGAGATGACTGAACATGGAAGCACAGGTGAACTCTGCTGCTGGGTGGCTATCCTCTCAACTCTAGGAAATGGTGGCTATTCAGTATGTAATAGTATAGATGCCACGGGGGTGTCTCCATTTTCAGGTATCTGTTGGAGACTATGGACAAAGGGGACTACTTTGTACACATAGTTGAATTTTCCCCTCTGAATGTTTGGGAAAAGGACAGAGTCTCTTTAGACAAGCTAAGGGTGAATGTGTGATCACACTGAGTTTATAATTTTGTCCACATCTTCATCTCTCCTCAGGTGACCTACAAATAAACTACTGGATGAACACACAGAGCTCAGAAAGTCTTGAGTATGGGATCCCAGTTTGGAACTAGTTGAGCATGACAAAACCAGTTAGGAAAGGAAGGAGTGAATTCATAGTTAAAAATGAAAGTTGTAGATACAGTGGGTTACTTAAAGAAAAAAAAAACCACTGTGAAATTGGGCAGTGACCCCCACACACAGTCTGGAAATAATCACAATGACTGTATTGGGATGAATAATCCTACTCTTTTAGTTACTCTTGCTGTGACTTTTTATGCCCAACTGGAGCAACTCTAGGGAAGGAAGATTGTTTCTGGTTCATGACTTCGGAAATCTCAGTCCGTCATGATCTCAAAGCATGGGGGAGCATCTCAGTTCTTGCTGGTGGGATGCGGTGGAGGTTGCTCTATTATAGCAAACCAGGAAGCCAGGAGTGAGGCAGATGAACCAAGGGCGTAAGCTTCAGAGGCTGACGTCTAATGACCTACTTCTGCTAGCTAGCTTCTGTTTCCCACAACCTTCTAAAATAGTTTCACCCATTTTGAGGTTGAGGATTGGGCAGCAAGGATTAGAAGCCAAGACTCCATGGGGAACATTTCAGGTTCAATCCATAGAATCCTACTCCTAGACCCTAAAGGCTTATGACTGTTGCATCATTTGAAATGCAGCTCACCCAACTTCAGGAACTCCTGTGTTCTCAACAATTTCAGCGTCATTCAGAAGCTGAAGTCCAACATTTCCAGCAAAGCTCAGGTCAATCTCTTAGCCATGAGCCTCTGCAAGATAAAAAATTAAGATAGACTTCCAATGTACAATGTCAGGGCAGGATGAAACATCCTCATTCCAAAAGGGAGAGATGCTGGCACAGCAAGGAGGGATGGGACCAGAGTAAGCCCAAAATGCAGCAAAGCAGACCTTGAACACTGTTAACTTCAGCTCTGTGAAGCATCTAGAATGCATTTGTCATGATGCGAGCTCCAACGAACTCCGGTAGCACTGTAGCCTTTGTTTGCAGCCCATCAGCTTGTCTCCTGGGCTCGCTTTACTCAAGAGTGTGCAGTTTTCCCCCCCACAGATGTCCCACAGTGTTGGCATATCCAACAGGCTAGGGTATCCACTGCCACTTCAATGTCACCCTCCCAGCTTTCCAGCTAGCCACTGAAAGGCTCTCTGAAAGTAACCTAACACCAGAACACGTTGCCTGGCTTCATGGGCTTCTCTCAAAAGTCTTGCTAGAAGGATCCATGAGTTTATAGGTATGCTTCAGGGACAGGGCTGGGAGAGGGTTTGGGGAGATCCTGTGATAGAGGTGGATGGGATGTCTTTGTTTCTGAAGATAGAAAGTAACAGGCTTGTGTTGGGCTTACATTGAACATGTTCTACACAAAGAGGATGGTTGAGTGTTCTCTTCCGAAGACTGTTGGGAACGAGCAAAAGAAACTTCTTCTAAGTGCTACCATTTCATTTCCAGACTCCATTTAATCATAGGGAGTGTCTTAGTCAGGGTTTCTATTCCTGCACAAACATCATGACCATGAAGCAAGTTGGGGAGGAAAGGGTTTATTTGGCTTACTTCTACATTGCTGTTTATCACAAGGAAGTCAGGACTGGAACTCAAGCAGGTCAGGAAGCAGGAGCTGATGCAGAGGCCAGGGAGGGATGTTACTTACTGGCTTGCTTCTCCTGGCTTGCTCAGCCTGCTCTCTTATAGAACCCAAGACTTCCAGCCCAGAGATGGCACCACCCCTTTGATCACTAATTGAGAAAATGTCTTACAGCTGGATCTCATGGAGGCATTTCCCCAACTGAAGTTCACTTCTCTGTGATAACTCCAGCCTGTGTCAAGTTGACACACAAACCTAGCCAGTACAGGGAGAAACTAAATTCAAGGTCCCAGGGTCTAGGGGATCTGAGGATTTCCCTATAGCTGATCAGCTTCTGTTGTAAAAACACAGTTTTCTGAGTCTAACTATCCTAGGGACAACTTCTCCATCTTGCTGGCAAGGTCAAACAAGTTCATGTTCCCAGGCCTAAAAACAACCTACTCCTTTGTGCCCTCATCATTCTGAGCTATGGATTTAATGTCTAGGAGAATGAGGCAGACCATGAGTTACCGGGAAACTCATGCCATTGGTTCACATCTCCCTGCTGCCTACAGGGAGGCAAAGCTGAGCAGTTTGCTAATTATGGGTCTCTAAGTCTGTAATCTTTATGGTGCCTGAGTGCAACTTGTGAAGGTTGTCTAGAATAGGCTTTAATACAGTTGGCCAAACATTGCTATGAAATATTAATAATCACTTAGCATTGAACTTTCTATCAGCCATTTATCTAACATGTCTTTATTGTAGATGTTTTATGTGTAGATGCAGGAAGAAGCTGCTCTGCAGATTTTGCACAAGATACTTTAGGAGGCAACCAGTCTCTGCCTCTCCTTCACCTCCAACTCGGCCAATCCACAGTAGCTTAGAGACCAGTCCCACTGAAAGCCCCTGTGTGCTGTCCTTCACTCAACATACCATTTGGGACCATGCTCGCACACGTGCTACTCGTGGGACCTGAGGAAATATTTACTTTCTTCTTATCATGAGGAGGAGGGGAAGAAAGGCTATCCCCATATTTAAAGCTTGCTTGACCAATCCTAAGACCCCCTAATGGCATTAGCCCAAACCCGGGGCTTCATTCTTGCCTGCATCAGCAATTTTGAGTCAGCTTTACCTAAACTGTCCTTTATAGTTGAGACTTCCTGGGATGAGAAGACAGCATGGAGTTTGTGTGGAAGAGGGAGGAGCAAGCTAGTGTGCAAATACCCTGCATAGGTTTAAGGGGTGACCACTAAATGTGATGGTTGTGTCAATCCAATGGGTCCTAGCTCATGCACCGGGTGATATATGAAGAGAAGAAATAGGCAGGGATTCAGTTTTAGAATGTACTTCTATGTTTTTTGAGCAACCCAAATTTAGTATTTTTTCTTTAACACAAGTAATCAAGTGGCCGTTATTCACCCCATCTTTTTGTCTCTCATGGTACTTCTTAGACACAGTGAACTATCCTAGGTCTCACATCTGAAAGAGATCAGTCTCACAGCCCAGCCTCCTCACTTTGCAAACGAGAAGGCAGAAGCACCTGTGGGTTAGTGACTTCCCTGTAGCAACAATGCAAACATGGAAAGTTGAGATTAGGTAACACAATATTTGCTCTCTAAATTGATTTTTTGCTCTTTGTGTGATTTAGGGAAACTCCTTTGCAAATACCACCTTGCTGAGAAACAACACTCTCAATTAAATTGTTGGTTAATAGGCCACTATAAAAGTTCAATATATGCCTAGTGCCTTCTGTTTTCCATTCAGATGCTAGAGGAAAGAGCTACTCTTTCCATGTGGTCCTAATAGCACAAAATTGAATTGGATGTTCCAAGTCATCATTGGCTCCAGAATCTTCCCAAGGCAAAGCATAATGTACATGAGAACATTACATGAGAGGAAGATGCATTATTTATTAGCTTTTCAGAACACAGTGGCAGATGTGTTGCAGTGCAGATGGCTCTTCGGTTGCTACCTTTTAGTGTGCTCTATTGACTAAGAGAGCTTCCTCCACACTGCATGAAGTCAGAGGTGACGTGGGAGATGTATTGAGAATGGGCTGGGGGAACGTGAGGAAGAGAGTGGAGGATAGTTGTGGCCAAGATACATTATGTGCATGAATAAACTTTTCAAAAGAAGAGATGATATTCTACTGTTGTCAATAGTAACAATGGTTTCATCCATCATGCTTCAAGTACAACGAGAATCTTGGAGAGTCAGTGTTCTGAGATGTTTAATGTGTCTGCCTGCTAGGCAAACCTCTCTGCCCATTGCTTTATACAGTAGAGCAATTGGTTTTGATAAATAAGATCTTGTGTTAACCACACAGAATCCTGGGTAATATTTTGCATAGCCTGTTTAATAAAAATAGCATAAACTGCATTTTACAGGATTTTTTTTTTTTAAATAACATGAGTAAGTTAAAGTCAAAAGAAGCAAAGGGGAAGTGAGGTGATATTAGTTACATCATTGCTTGATATTAGGAGGGAAACTAATATATTAGATATTAGAGCGATGTTACTCTGTACTGTATAAGTACTTAACATTGTAAAAGTATGCACTACATCCAGAAAGAGGAGCAGCAGAACTATGCAAATCAGAAAGTAGTCTGCTTTTTGGGGAGATGGTGGTCAGCAGAGGAAATAATGCCATGGGTGTGAATCAGTGGAAAAAGCAAAGGTTTGGAGACAGACAGTGCTATGGAAACTCAGAGCTGGGGAGAGGCCTATAGGCTGAAGAAGCCAAGGAATGCTTTGCAGAACAATGACATCCAGGTGAGACACGAATTTGTGTAAGATTTGGAACCATAGAGGCAGTGAGGGAGAGTAGGACCCTTGCTCACCCAGACCCTTAGTGACCTGTGCCCTCGGTATGGCAGGGAAGGACCAGCAGGAGCTCAAGGACCCTGCAATTGAAAGGTGGGCTGGAAAGGAAACAGACTAGGAAAGGTAACAAACCAGGCTAAGACGTCACATTTACTACATCCTTTAACAACACATAAAGAGATAGAGTGCTCTAAAAATAGGCCACTATCTTTTTAACGTACATGTATCCATAAGAGAGACCAGGAAGTGTAGGGCATAAGACCAGAACAGCTGTTCCAATAAAAAAAAACTGAGGCAGGTAGATCTACAGAGTCCAGGAAATAAGCTAATTGTACCCTCTACATTCTAATAAAGTAACCAATCCTCAGGTGCTCCAGTTTGGGCATTGGAGTGGTAGAAGGAAGAACTCCACTAGGGGGGAACCTCGTTTAGTGTGATTCAGAAGAGAGAAGATAAGGAGCCTGCAGGAAAGCAAGCTTCAGTAACATCAATGACCCTTCCTGTGCTTGGTCTTATTCCTGTGGCATGTTTCCCACCCTTGAAACCTGGTGCTTTATATCTCCCTGGGGACTCAATAGATGCCAACGGAGACCTGTTTTGTTACTTTTTTCCCCCACCAACCAGTTGTTTATATTCAACCGACACAATGTAACTAATACCAAATGACACAATGTAAGGAATGTTTCTGAGGCCTCGGATTCCACAAAGACATCGTTTGTTGTTCTTTAGGATTCTGAGCAATGAAAAGGAAGAAATCCCCAGAACAATTTCTTTTGTGTTTGACACAGATACTGCAGGATATCAAATAACTGCTGCCTGGGGAGAAGTAGAAGAGGATTTTACGGCTGAATCTTAGGTTGATGGAGCTACAAGCTGCTAGTTGGGTATACGTTTCAAAACAAATACATTTCTGTGAAATGGGCTGTCAGAAAAACTCCAGGTGTTGGAAGGCTGGAGTAACTAAAGAGTAATATTGATGACACACATGCTTCTGGGCAATTTGATCAAAAAACATCAATTGTTTTGTTTCCTTCTGCAGGGTTGGATTTGTTCCTAGATCATGTGAAATTTTACTAGAGATTTACCTGGTGATTTTTTTTCCCAAAGTTCAGTACAGACTGCAATGTGTGCTTTGTTATGTTTTTGGAACATAATAAGTATGACCCTTTATCAGAATTCACGTCTTACATCTAAAATCCCAATCCCCTTCCTCCCCTAACTATGCTGATACAACATTTATGAAATGTCAGAATTGAAAATTATATAGCAAATTTGACCCAAGAACCAATGTTCAATTAACTGAAAAGTAGCTCTGGAAGCCACTTGTGCTGGGCCTGCCACATTCTTATGTTGAGAGATAGCCCTGTATCTGCTGTCTATTTTCTTCTCCATCCATGAGGACAACTATGACATCACTGCCATGCTCCCAGGCCAACCCGATCCAGAAAGTTCCTCCTCACTGTGACTCTTCCCAGGTGATTGTAGGTCAACGGACATCATCCTGGCCAATGTCACGTTTGCCTCTTTGCTGAACAGATGATTCTGAGCGACTCCGCTGGATGCCAAGGAGCAAGAGGCAGAGGCCTGTTTCGGAAGCTGCCTCTACGTTTGCTTGCCATGAGAACTTGGGCAAGGTGGTTTCTTCAGTCGTGAAGTGGAGGATGGAGCCAATGACTAGTATAGCATTGGTGTGAGGATGAAATGAGGGTGTATCTCTGAGGTGCACAGCATGGTAGTTGGTACTAGGAAGTATCCAGTGAACTGTGTAGCTCCTCATAGCAGACGTGATAATAGAAGGATAGGGATTATAAACTTGGTGATGGTTACAACCTGGTAAGGACCAATAACAGTCATTAAATGTGCACCGGGGTAATCAAAAGGTGAATGGATAAAGACAATGTGGAGCTTGCACATAAGGAGTTTTATGGAGCCATTAAAGAAATGGAAGCATGATATTTGCTAGAAAAGAGCCAGAGCCAGAAATCACTGTGTTAGGGGAAGTTAGTAACATTAAGAAAGGCAAATACTACATGTTTTCCTCATACATATAAACAATATTTATAAAGATGTATATAAAGATCTATGTACTCAATATGTGCAAGTAGATCAGGAAACTAGAAAGGGGGTAGGAAGAAATATTAGGAGAAAAAAAAAGAGGGACATGGAAGAAGAGAGGGGACTGTCCAAGGTTTGGGGAAGGCATCAGTCAGGGAAGGAGGGTGGAGGTGGGACAGGGAGGTGCATGGGGAGGGGAATGAATGAGACCAAAGACAAATTGTAAATGAATGAAAATGTCATAACAAAACCCATGGCTTTTGTATACTAACCTGGAAGTGGACAGGAAAATACTGTTGAAATAAATAAATATTAGCTGGGTGTGGTGGCACACATCTTTAACATCAGCATTTGGGAAACAGGCCAGGCAGATCTCTGTGAGTTCAAGGTCAACCTGGTCTACATAGTGAATTCCAGGCCAGCCAGGGCTGTGTAGTGAAGTCATGTCTCAAAAAAAAAATTGTATTGCCACTGATGTTGCCTGGGCTCATATAGGTAATATTAGGTAAGCTGGAGACAGCTTTCTGAAGGAGACTGTGACTGAGGACATATACGATCATTTTGACATTCATATACATAGTGACCAGGAAATATTGCAAGTGGGAGGGTGTAAGAAAGACTTACATAGAACATCAACTTTTCAGATATTCATGGACTAGTTAGGATAGAGTTGCATGTGATAAAGTCTTGTCCTAAAGTCTACTCACTCCAGAGAGAGAGAGAGAGAGAGAGAGAGAGAGAGAGAGAGAGAGAGGCACACAGGGACAGAGAGAGAAGAAGGAGGAGAGAAGTGGGAAGAGAGAAAGGAGAGGTAGAGAGAGGAGGGGGTGGAGAAAGGAGGGAGAAGAGAGAGGAGAGGGACGAGATAGAGCAAGGAAGAGAGAGACAGAGATACAGACAGACGGACAGACAGACAGACACACACACACAGAGGGAGAGAGAGAGACAGAGATACAGACAGAGATACAGACAGACGGACAAACAGACAGACAGACAGACAGACACACACACAGAGGGAGAGAGAGAGAGAGTTATTATAGAGAGGAGAAGAAGCTTGACCCTGTAAGACCTTACCAGATGAGCTCGGTCTTCAGTGTGTTCGTCCCTGGACTGGTCCTATGCTCCTGCCTGAAAGAGAGTAGAATCCACTGGAGAGGAAGGAGACCCAAGGCTCTGCTGATCTTGTAGAACAGTGTCATCAACAATGGCTTCACAGGACAAAACTAATGGAATTATAATAGTGTGTTTTACCTAGAAAACATAGTTTTTAATGGGATATTTTCTCTTAGTTTGGAGTGAGTATTTGAAATCTGGTGTATATTCTATCCTCACAGCCCACCTATACTCACTCAGAGATGCCATCTTTAGTCTACCCCTGTTGCTAGTGTGTTAAGGGACAGGGCATTTCCTCGCTTTGCTACTCAGACAATGGTTCTGATCCTTAGTGCCTCCCAGGTGGCTATGTCCTGGGTCTCCGCTGTACCTCCCAAGTCTGACTGTAACAGGACCTGTGGTGAGTCAGATGTGTGGAGAAGTTTGTCCTTTGATGAGACCATGCACTCTCCCCTGTAACCGTGTTTGTGCAGTACATACCCTTATCGTAGATTAGGTAAATTTTTTTTTTTTTATCACAGTCAGACTAAAGGTGGACTTTGCCTAGCTCTCTCTGGAATCAGTGGCATCTAGTAAGACTTTTCTTGATGAGATATTTAGACAAAAAAAAAAAAAGCTGGGCAGACACAAGATGGGAACAAGTTTTTATTCAGCCATGTAATGAATGATATGGTCATTCTAGTCATAAAAGTAGGGAGGGGAGGAGGGAAGGGATAGAGAGTTTCTAACCCATCATCTGACTTCCTTTGTGGGTATATATGCCCTTAGAGGTCTCTGACTCTTTGACTAACAGTTCTGCTGTATTGACTCTTCTACCTATTTTTGGATAAAGCTTTTGCACTTCTATTTTTGGCCCTGCAAACTGTGTAGGCAGCCCACACTCACCCAATCGAGTCCTTACTGTTACCTGCAGGCACAAGAGAGTAATGGATTAGGGAGGTATTTAAAGAGCTTATGTTCTCTCCCCTTTACCCATCACTGCAACATCTTTATAGCCACGATCTAACAGCATGAAAATGGACCCGGGGAGATTCCAAGTCAATAATGCATGAGAAGCAGGAAGGCAATGGAAGACCATTCATCACAGGGACAAAATGTTCCCCAATCAACGTATAAACGGCCCCACCCTCTTAGCCATCCCTTCACGGTTCATTACTCTGTGACGATGGGCTGTGCCAATGAGTCAGCTGGCCCATTCAGAAGGGGGTTTCGTGTGGGTGAAAGTTTACATGTTCACTGCTTTCTTTCCTGTCAGAAGTTTAAACGCAGCAGGCAGACGTGTCCTAGCCATTATGGCTCAGATTAGAAACAAACTAGCTGAAATGTACTCAAAGCCGTGGAGCCCAAGGACGAAGGCCTTCTCTGGGGGACGTAGGTGCAGCTCTTTATGGCAAGGCCTCCCCTGCGGCAGTGATCCTTGATAAGACCATTGTCATCTTTTCTCTCCCAGTGGCCTGCAGAGCACCCTCTCCCTGTGAAAACTAGCTGTCAGGGAGGAAGCTTTCTTGCTCAGTTCAGGTCGCTTTCTCTATGTCCTGCAGCTGACATGTGTAGTGTCTTCAGCAATAGGGTCTTCCTATGTAGCTAGCAAGCACTTTATTTAGAAATACGTGGGTTAACACCAGAACAGCTAAGACACTTTGGAGAAGAGGAGTTAGGAGTAAGAGACAAGGGATGCTATTTTTAAATTTCTTTTTTTTTTTTTTAAGGACCAGCCTTATAGGGCATTGATATTCGTCCACTCATTCATTCACAAATAATCATAAATAAATGTGAGTGTGTGACCTGCTCTGTTGTAGATACTGGGAATACAGTCTAGTCTGCCCCATAGAGTCCAGTTTGGGCGTGGGGGGATAGAGGGGCAGAGAGTGAGTCAGAGGCCACACATGAAAGGGCTGGCGAGGCACTTTTATGAGCAATGAGGCCAGGCCCAACTCTGACGGTAAAAGACATTTGAATGAAAACCTGGAAAGAGCCATGAAGTCTGGGGTCAGGGAGCTTCCTGGTGCGAAGTCTGGAGTATGAGTGTGTGGGTGGAGCACCTGGCCTAATGTTGGTGCTCAGGGGAGGAAGGTGGAAGGCAGGACCTACAGACAGGTGTGTCTTACAAGAGCTGCAGATTTTACCCTACAAGACTTTAGAAGCTATCAAAGTTTGTCCATGCAAGAATTCAGCATCCATAGAGACCACACAAACACCATTTAAACCCATTTCAGTTGCTGAAAAGAGGACAGTGGTATCCGTGGTAAAATACACACAGATTTCCATGAAAATGAAAGCTAACGGGCATACTAGGGATCGCTTAGGATAGGAGCCCGAGACCTTCCAAGTCGAGGCAAGAGCGTAGGCTGTAGGGATGTGGGAGACTCTGAGCGCCTAGTTGCTTTTCCTTCTTGTACCTGCCCAGCACATCTCCCTCCCCTCCTGGCTCCCGAATCGTTAGGATTTCTTAGCAGCACAGTGTATGATGACTCACGCCTATTAATCCTAATACTTGGGAGGCTGAAGGAGGAGGATAGCAAGTTTGAGGTCAGCTTGGGCTAAGTAGAGAGGCTTTGTCTTAAAAAAATCTTAGTTCTTCCTAAAAACACACGCTTCTTATTTATGTGTTAATGAGAATTTATTTTGCTTTTTTTATTGATTAATTTTCTTGCTTGGTATTTCCATAATGTATTCAGATTACTCTCTCTCCCTCTCCTTGTTTTACACCCCCATCCCTATCAGCAATACTTCCCATCCCTACCAGTCTTTTTCCAAGCTTCATGGTTTTGGGTTTTATTTTGTGAACCATTTAGTTAAACTAGGGTCATCTTTGCATCCACTGGATGGGAATTATCCACCGGAGGCCTATGGGCACGCTGATAGGTACACAACCAAAGGCATTGATTTGTCTGCGCTCCAAAATATCAGTAGCAAACAGTTCAGCAGTGAGGGGAAGCCCCCGACCCTGGAGTCCCTCCGTCATCCATGCCCGACTGTCTAGTGCAAACATCCACAGCTGCTATAAGCTCATGACTGCAGTGGCTGTGTCTTACCCAGAAGATAAAAGTTTGCATCTCTTCTCCCCATCCTCTGGCTCTCAGGTTCTTTCTTCCTCCTTTGAGGTTCCCTGAGCCTTAGAGCAGTGTTAGAAACATTTTGCTTAGGGCTGAGCGCTTGTCTGCTATGTATTCTCAGCCTCTTGTGCATCCATGAGTTTTCTGCATTGTCCGTTGTTCACTGGAAAGAAACACTTCCCCAACTAAGGCTGAGAGTGGCATTTGTCTATGGGCATATGCATAGATATTTAGATGGCAGCTCAATATCATCAATTTAGCTAAACAACAGCGTTTAGTTCCCTCCTAGGACCTCTGACCTCTCCTGCCATGGGTTTTTGGTCAGATTTATAGAACCAGGCAGGAATTCCTGCCTATGGAGTAGATCTAAAATCCAATCAAAGAATATTTAGCTATCCCTTTATCATCAATGCAACTATTGTTCATGTCTGCCTATCTACCTGGCAGGTTGTTCTGCTGAACTGTAGGACTCAGTTGGGTAAGAACTTTGGTCGTTCTCCCAGTAGCCTGCATAGCATCCTTGAGGACTATAGAACTAGTAGGTGTGGAGGAAGCCTCCAGTTCTAAGTGATTTCTGTGTTTCATGCATCCTATGTGTGTGGTATATTTACAAGGTCTTATCATCAAGTTCTGATAGGTGTCCAAGAAGACTGGTAATAGCCTGTACTATTTTGGTGGTCTCCAAGATCTCCTTGATCAACAACTTATAACGAGGTATTCTACCATTGGTGTTGGGGTTTTTGTTTAATAGTCCACATAAATTGAAAAAAAGAGTCAAGGAGACATAAATGCAAAATACTCTGATTTGATCATTATACATTATATACACATATTCTGAGCACAAGAAATGTGTACAATTAAAATAGTAAGAAAAAAGAATCTATAAGAAAGATAGTTTATATTGGCTACATGAATTTTACTTCAAATTAAAAAAATACCAGCATAGCCAGGTGTGGTGGTACAAGCCTATAATCCTAGAATTTGGGAGATGGAGGCAGGAAGATTTATAACTAAAGGCTATCCTGAGATACATAGGGAGATATTGCCTCAACAAATCCCAGCCCCAAGTCAGTCTATCTTTCTAAAAAAAGGAAAGAAAAAGAAAAAGAAAGAAAACCCAGCAGTTGTGACATCTAGGCACAAGAGTGAAAGTCTATCTCTCCTTGGGACTCAGTCAGGACTGAGGGCTGCTTTCCACAGCTAGGTGGATGCAGGTGAAGCTGGGCTAAAGGTAGGAGGAGTAGAGACAAGGGGTAGAGTGAAGGATAAAGCCACAGGTCACGTCTGCTGATGTCACAACATTGCTATTTAATACATTTCACCATCCTTACAGGAACGCCTTGTCGAGTCTTCCTCCTACTGAAGGTCCGATCTTGTGTCCCCTGAGTCATTCTATGGCACACTCATCCTGAGATGAGAGTGTGCTGGATAACAACATAATGCGATACTTCTCTTGTGAATGAGCAGGAGCCTCTTACCTGGCTTCATGCTCTTCAGCTCCTGTCCCAGGAAGCTGGAGGGCGGACCTTTGCCCATGCAGGGCAGGTGTGGGCTGAGTAAGGGTATAAAGTGCAAGTACATTGGGGGAGATCCCTCCCATCTTATACTCAGACAAATGGAACACCAACAGCCTCCAAAGGAACACAGCTCAGCACTTCCCAAGGTTAGATCCCGTAATTACAGGCTAGCTGTAGAAAGGGTTAATAGTCTGCATTTCAATAAAGTGACCTGTAGGGGGTTTTAGGGGAACTCTGAAGGCTGGGAGTGACAAAGAATACATAGCTAAGGAGACACACAGAGACAGAGAAACAGAGAGAGACAGAGGGACACACTGAGACACACAGAGAGACAGAGGGACACACTGAGAGACACAGAGACACATAGAGAGACAGAGAGACAGAGACAGACAGACAGACACACAGAGGTGGGGGAGTTTCATTAATTTGTCTTAAGAAAAATCGCCCCCAAGTCTTTTCTCTGGGGTTGGGGCGATGACTCTCAGTACAGTGATTGCTTTGCAAGCATGAAGACCTGAGTTTGATCCCCAGCACCCACTTTTAAAAGGTTGCGGATTCCTTTGGCTTGCTGGCTAGCCAGCTTAGCCTAGTGCCAAGCTCCAGACGAGTAAGAGACTCCAACTCAAACAAAAAAGTGACCAAAGAATGACAGCCCCCCCCACACATATAAATACACCTGTATGCAATACTTCCACACTTCTGCACGTGTACACACATGAACACACATATGCATACACACTAAAGAAAAAAAAATGTCCTGTTTTTAGGACATCTATTATCAGTTAAAAATCTATCTTGCTAAAATCCCAGCAGGGAGAAGGAGAAGTGAGCACAAAGTCCCATTCCTAACTAAGAAGCTCTTTGCAAATTGTAACTACTGGGAGAGGGGAAATCAGTTTTCTCCAGTGGAGCGACATTGGATACACCAAGCACACTCCAGGGAAGGCTTCTTTGTCAGGAGTAGTTGGCCAACACAAAGTCAATGATGTGATTTTTGTGTGTGTGCATTTTTTCTTTATCTTATTTATTTACTTTTCAATTCATCTACCTATTATTATTTTGAGAAAGAACACAAAATTGGACGATTAGGGTGGTAGAAAGATTTGGGGAAAAATTGGGGGAGCAGAAAAAAATGTTCAAAATATATCACATGAAAAAAAGCCAATACACACAAAGAATTTAATGAAATGTGTCTTGTTATGTGCATTCATTCAAATAAGACATTCGCTTGCTTGTTTCTGTACACAAAACATAAAGCAATGATCCATATCAGACTTGTTTTGGGAAAGAATAAATCTGGGAACAAGAGACTCAGGGCCACTCCGTAACTGTAAGTGCTTCTGGAAAAGACACCCCAGAGATACCGTGAATCCTTTGGGCGCTCAGGTCTTAAGAGGCTTTGGTTCCTGCATAGTTCTGGCTCCCTCTGCTGGCTCCATGCTTCTCTGCTTTGCTTTAATCGTTGGTAGATCTCTTTCCCTCTTCCCATCTCCAGCCTTATGTTACACTATCCTTAGATCCAAGAGGAATTCCTCGGGCAATGATTCTCAGTTGTCAGCCACCCTGGATTCTCTAGGGTAGCATGATGAGACGCTTCAGGCTAAAGTCATATTGGTCATGGACTGTGTGTAGCTTCTGTACTGGATGATGGATTTAGTTGGATTGATTTCAAATGTGAGGAAGGAGAAACTGTGCTACCGTGGTACTCCTGAGCCCAGGAAGTGTTATCTGAAGTTGCTATGGACATTTTAACAAGCACATCAAAGTACTGGATCCATCCAGATCGTGGCCTCTAAGTCTCCCTGCACCCTGTCCTCAGATTAGTTGAGGCTAGTCTCCAAAGTCCTGCCAAGCTTATAAAGGGTGTTGAGTGATTGCTCTCATGTTCTCATTATCTTAGTATTTTACTTTAAATGTTCCCTGGACTTGATAGACCTCTGGAAATGGGCCAGTGGGGATGTCTATGATGTAGGCCACCAGGATCATGAAACCCAGATTTATCTGGGTTCTGATGCAGAACTCAGACATGAAGGATATTAGCTTTGGGGTTCTCCCACTTTGAAATCTGGAGTCCCTGTCCCTGTAACACTGACTTTGAACATTACCTGTGTCTGCCCTGACTCCAGACCTCAGCTGCCACCTGACCTGTGTGGCACAGTCACCACTGGGGGCTCATGGTTCCTGTCGTCTGATTTTCATCTCCACCTGTTAACAAGCACCGTCGGTCTGTTGACTCCCAGAGAGTGAGTGAGGGGATGGTAAGAGCATGACTTTATACTTTCTTCTTTTCCAGAAGTTTCTTTATTAGGGCACTGGTGTTAAAAGGAAAAAAAAGTCTAGTATGTTTTAATAATCTCATGGAGCTGAGTGGCCCAGTGTGTGTGTGTGTGTGTGTGTGTGTGTGTGTGTGTGTGTGTGTGAGAGAGAGAGAGAGAGAGAGAGAGAGAGAGAGGGTGGGGGGGAGAAAGAGATATTATTCTCCAATCATATGGGCACAGAGGAGGCCCTGAACTCACTGTGAGACCAGTGGCCATTTGTTTTTAATTGCTGTGTCCACCAGGGAATAGGGGAAGCCTGCCTCTGACTTCACACCTTCCCACCGTCCTGGCTACGGCTAGCTCTGTCCTCACTAACTATGATGAGGTGAATCATATGAAGTTGTCCTTATTATGAATCGTAGGGGACAGAACATCTATTTCATAGGGCTCCATTTATTTTGAGAAAGATCTTTGGCTAGAATTCCAGTTCAAATAACGGATAAAGTGTTCCCTGTCACACACAGGACTTCATGTTCTGTGAGGTGGTGTCATCCTGGGTCGACGGAGATAAGAGAAGGCCTGGTGATGTCCTGGTGGCCATTCTTTGCCATCAGGCACAGGAGACAGTCAATATAATCCCTTGGTTCTTTTATGTGATGACGCGGATCTTAGTGTTCAAAATTGCACCTAGAGGAAGGAAAAGGCGTGCACTGCTGCTGTGGCCAGCAGGGGTCACTCTTGCTCTTTCTCTCTAACACAGACTAACCTGAAGTAACCTCTTCCAGGTTGCTGAGGGGAAAAAAAAAATCCGGTTTCTGACTCACCTCCATGCCTTTTTACTCTGTTCAAATTAGCATCTTGCGAAAAACACCATGGTGAGCAACAGTTGACCATGAGTCTGGAAAAGGGTCGGAGAAACTATACTATTTAAAATTTTTGCCACAGGTTAGTAGCAGGGATGGGGGGTGGGGTGGGGTGAGGAGAACCATTCAGTTCAGACATTTTTTAATCTTTTAAGTAATTACACCAACTCTAACCTCTTTAGGTAGCTTGTAAAGTGCCTTCGCTTCCGTTTAGTAGGCCTTTTAGTAGGTGAAGGATCAAAGCCTGTTTTTTGCTTTACTAAGAGATGGTCCACTTTTCCCAGGGCAGAGCTATTGAGAGAGGCCTAATTACCCTGCTGTGATTTTCATCCAGTTAGTTAGTCTTGCTCTCCCAACCACAGCAGAGGCTGGGAATCCTTTTCCACAAAAGTTACAAGCCTGAGGGTAATTTTTATTTTCATATATGTATGAATATATATGTATATGTGTGTATGTATGTACGTACGTACACACACACACACACACACACACACACACACACACACACATGCACACACACACACATGAACTGGCCTGGGACTCACTATGTCAGTTTGCAGCCCAGGCTAGCCTCAGGTTCATAGCGATCCTTCTGTCTCTGCCGCCTGAAGACAGGGACTGTAGGCACTAGTCACTCAGCACATCTGGTCTCCGTTGATAAATGTTATCTAAAAATCTCTTGGGTCAAAGAAACACTACTGTAACTCTGCCCTGTCACACTCTGTCATGGGTGACATGCAGACAAAACTTTATGCCCACTTCAGTCACTCCTTCACCTATAGATATCTACAGATGTTCAAAACCCCTATCTACCCGTTATTTTTACATTCTTTGTTAACGGGAACTCTGTTCTAATGAAGTCCGTGATCAGATCCCCCCAGTTCAACCTCTTTCCTGGTGCCAAGTGCCCCTTAGCACATCCCTGTCAGCTGACGTTCCTCTGCGTGGGAGTCTCCTGAGCTCTATCTTTCATACACAAGGGCTGACAACAGTCCATGAGCACAGGAGATCTTAGGAACCGGGGCTGCTGTAACTGTGAACTTGAGATCTTTAAATTCATTGCCTTATTTCATCCACATCTGAGAAGATCGATGCCCTCCTATAACAGAACAGGCACCGACTGGCCTGAAATAGCCCAGGAAAATCTGGTGTGAGATTTTTCTAGGAGCTGATCCAAGAACATTTTTTTCTTCTGCCTTTTGATCTGTTGAAAGATGCCCAGGAGACTTGGATGTCATAGAGATAGAAATACCAGGATGAGTTCTGACAAGGGGTCTCACAGGGAGTCAGGGCTTAGAGAAGGAGTAGTTAGTTGGGTCCTGGTGGTGGTGGGGGGTGGAGGTGGACTTCTGTGTGTACTGCTTGAATTCAACACACCTGCCTTTCTTTCACACACTGTCTCTGAACAGCCTGTTCCCTTCTGTGGGAAGCTCAGCCACAGCAATCGTTGCTTGGACTTTAAGTTTCTACTCCACTTGGAACTCGCCAAGTCCCTCGCCCGTGTTGGCAGGAGCAGGTTGAGTTAGTAATTCCTTCCCTTCTAGGGAGAAGGACTCTCCTGTGGGGCGGACTATAGAGTGAGGGAAACGAGAAGTGGCCATGAAAAAGAAAAACCCTGAAGGTAGCAGAGGAGATTTTTTTTTACCCCTTTATGTGATGTTATTTATGCTAATGGAAGGTACCAGGGGCAGGAAGACAGTATCCCAGGCGACCTCCATCCCCTCCTCTGCTAGAGAATCCCAGAATCATATGCGTCTTTTGAAGATGACACTGGGTTATTTTTGAAGGAAAGCTAGTGATTTTATTTTAGGTTAAATGAGAAAAAGCACACACTTTGGATTTAAGCATCAATATTTAGAAAGAGAGATCTGTAAGAGAAGGACAGAATATACCCAAGTGTGGGTGTGGCCTTCTCAAGAGAGTAACACATAGACGTCTTTACAATGGCTGTAGAATGTGACCTTATGGGATTTCGTTGAGTTTCATCGCTCAAAGGGTGTGTTTCACCAGGATTAGCCATTAAGCAAAGTTTTAGAATCATGTACAGAAATACCAACTAGTTTGTTTATTTTCCTTGTCTTAAGGAATTTCTTTTTATAAATGAAATTGTAGGGTAGCTTTATACTGTATATCCTTTGGGTTCAGGGGTGGGAGAGGAGGGCTAACAGGGTTAACCCCAAAGTTTTAAGCAATCTGGGCCAGTGTGAGCATACTTTGCTGCTTTTCTCATCCTTGTTAGACATTTAAAAAAATCCTAATTTGATGTATTTTTAGGAAAACTAGCATTATCTCTGTAGGTCATTCTGACTTTTATCAGTTTTGTTGAAGTTGTGTGTGTGTGTGTCTTTGTGTGTGTGTGTGTGTGTGTGTGTGTGTGTTTGACTCTAAGCCAGTTGGAGACAGAACTACATTCCACGGGAGGGGCTTCTTTTCCTTCTCCCATCTCCTTAATTTGTCATGCCTTTCTATCCTGTTTCACACCATATTTAGTTTTACCTATCACTTAATTAGACTTTTAAGACAGTGGTTCTCAAAGTGTGATCTTGGAGCAATGTCATTATCGGGGCAGGCTTGGAAGGCCCTAGCACCAGAACTGGTTCAGACAGCTCAGAGTTCCGACCTTTATAAACTCGACGTGGAGTCAATTAGACTCCTATCAGGAAGATTTGAGAGGTGGGCAAACCTTAGGCTTTCAGTCTCAAGTGCCAACCCCATAAGTCCCTTTTCGCTAAGGCACTGGACCCTGGATGGGACTCCAGCTTGTTGAGAAGCGCAGGCTCCGAGCTCCGCTTGGCTATTGGGCTGATGGCTGAGCAAGGCCTGTCTACAAGGTGGAGTTTTAGCTCACCACTGTTGTGGAGATAGTTAGCAGTCTGAGACGTGTTACCTAGGGGATTACTTCTCCCTTCTGCTCTGTGTGGTGGGGACACTGATTGATACTAGACATCTGCTATTCTAAGACAATCTTTATATGTAGTGGAATTCAGTTGGGGCTTAGGTCTCTCTGGCCTCTATGTAGTTGAGATTCTATGGATGGGGTGAAAGTGCAAAGACCTGAATACTACCATCTCTTCTCCATCCTTGGCCTACTGAAACCCTCTGACCATTTTTTTTTTTTTTTTTTTTTTTTTTT
>JADRCD010216918.1:67233-79587 GCA_019843815.1 Montemys delectorum
CGACAGAGTTTCTCTGTGTAGCCCTGGCTGTCCTGGAACTCACTCTGTAGACCAGGCTGGCCTTGAACTCAGAAATCCACCTGCTTCTGCTTCCCAAGTGCTGGGATTAAAGGTGTGCATCACCACTGCTCTGCTCCCTCTGACCATTTAATACCACTAGGAGAAGGGTAAGAGAGGGAGTTCGAAGTTCAGTAACTGTGTGACCACAGTAAGGCTGCCTGCTATTGGTGCAGGCTCTGGCATCTGAAAGAAAGATTAGACACCTATCTTCTACATAGCTGCCAGCCCTTAGGTGTCCAACATTCCCCAAGTCTTAGGCACACAGCCACGTGTATTCATCAGATTTTGGGTGACCATCATTCTGTGTTAGAAGTAAACTAACCCATTCTTTGATTAACTGAAAAAGAAGTCCAAGCATTTTACAACAACGAGTTTTCTCGGAACGTTCCTCTCTGGTCTGTCAGCTGATTATTATTTTCCGGGGACACTAATAACAGCCCAGTCATGGTGTCTGCAAAGCTCACATTACGGCAGCTTGCGTGGCAAACCTGCTCTTCAGGTACTGAGTGCAGCTTGCTGGGCAAACAAGCCGAGTCTCGCTAGGGGATGGCGAAGCCTGGGTGTTTGGGAAGGGTGTAAGGTATGAGGCCAGCCACAGCGGCTGACGTGGTAGAATTGGGTGAGCTGTCACAGGTCACAGGTCACAGGTGGCCTCATGTGGTTGAGTGTGGGAGACAAATTCAAGAGGGTGAGATGAGTTCTGTTGAACAGACATGCTTGCTGTGTTTCTCCCAGCGTGAATAGTTTTCCTCATCATGACACTGGTGAAGGTAGTAATTATTAGGGTGGCATCATGGTGGTAGGTGACAGGAATTAGGAACTGTTTTGGGTATTTTGATTTCCTTCTCAGAACGTCAAGAACTTCCTTATTTTGCCTTCCTAATAGTGACTGCCTCTGTAGGAGGCATGAGGTGGGCGCTTAGTAGCTGTTTCTCTGTAGGCTCTTTAGTCCGACTGTACTCGTTCCAATATAATATCTCTCTCTCTCTCTCTCTCTCTCTCTCTCTCTCTCTCTCTCTCTCTCTCTCTCTCTCTCTCTCCACTTTATCTATTTAGGCAGAGTTTCCTCCTGAACCTGGAGCTTGCTGATCCTAGCCAGCTTGTCCCTGAGGTTTCCCATCTCGCTTCTGAGCTCTGAGGTTATAGCGGGTCACACCACCTGATATTATTTATTTATTTATTTATTTATTTATTTTCTTATGTGAGTGTTGGCGATCCACTGCTGGTCCTTATACTTGCTTGGCAAGTGTTTTATCCACGGAGCCATCCCTTTGGTGTTTTGAGACTGTGTCTCTGACTGGAACCTGGGGCTCACCGCTAAGCCCTAGAGATTTTTGTCTCTGCCTCCCTAGTACTGAGGTTGCAAGCCTGATGTGTTACCCAGCATCTTTCTGGATGGGCTGAAGACAGAACTCAAGTCTTGTAGGAGCCTCCTGAGGCACTGACCCCGTCTCCGAGACAAGCCGCTTGAAAACAGAAGAATAAGAACCGGGTGAGCAGCCAGGGATAACCGTGAACACAGCTGGCCAAACAGATTTGGTTTAGTGTGAATGAGGACATGATTTTTTTTTTAAATTTAATTTTAGGGTTGGAGAGATGACTCAGTGGCCAAGAGCACTGACTGCTTTTTCCAGAGGCGTTGGGTTCAATTCCCAGCGCTTATACTGTGGCTCATGAGTGTCTGTAACTCCAGTTTCAAGGGTTCTGACTCTCTTTTGGCCTCCATGGGCACCAGGCATTCACAGGGTGCACAGATATGCATACGGACAAACACCCACACACAAAGTAATGCAAAGAAAAAAATAATTTTACCATTATTGCGTGTATGAGTGTATATGTTGTATGTGTATGAGTGTGCACGTTGTTTGTGTGTGAGCATTAGGTACATGCCCGCCACGGTGAATGTGTGGATGTCAGAGGACAGCTTTTGGAGTGGCTTCTTTCCTTCCAAGAGTTCTTGAATCAAATCCAGGTTACTTACATGGCAAATGTCTTTACTGAAGACAAACAAATTTTATGTGAGTTTTTTTTCTTCTTCTTAGAATATCAGCCAATTTGGCTACCTAGATAAAGATATAATTCTGAAAAGAATTTAGGGAGATTCCCAGACAATGTACAGTTTTAAGTACTTACTGTGCTAGCTGACCCAGTAGATAACCCAAGACAAATATTTCCATCCTCTCCATTAGAACTGCACTGTGGTGTACTGCAATCACACCCAGGGGTGACTTGAACGAAGTGCTCAATCTCCTTAAATTCCAGACCCATCTTCTGCTCTCAGTGAGAACCTAAGAAACGCCCTCCTTTCAAGGCCTGCATTAATCAGGGCTCTTGAAAGTTTAGCTTACCTTGAGCAAGACTGTGTTAATGGGATTCTAATGATGTCACCAATCCCACAATGTGTCCACCTAGCTTGGTCTAAACCACAGCTATTGAAACTGGCCCACAGATGTGACAGTCAGTGGCGGAGACCCTCCAAATGGGGGATGGATCAAAATCATCCATAACCATTCTCAAAGTTTGGTCCATGGGTCATTGTCCTCAGCATCATCTGGGGCTTTGTTAGAAATGCAGAATCTCAGGCTCCGCCCAGAGCTTCTAGGTCATGATCTGCATTTTAACAAGCTCTCTAGGTTATAGGTATGCACATTAGGACTTGAGAAGCAACTGGTTCACGAGGCTTGTGGCTGGGTGGTGACTCGAAACCATTGCTTCCTAAGCTGCTGGGAATGATGGCTGGAACCCTTCACACTATGCCTTTGTGATAAGACTCTGAATAAAATACTTCTGCCTTAGTGGGTGCCAAGAATATCGGGACAACAGTGATGTGTCATTGCTGCATCCTTCTCTTCATCTTTCCTGATTCTTGGTACTCAGGGTGGGGCAGAGAAGATTCTAGAAACTAGCAGCGATGTCTAACTCGGTACACGTCTGAGGTGTGACATCCTCGGGGTTTGACATTTGCCAACTCTCAGGGAAAGAGTCAGCTTCTCTCCTAAAAACTGATACAATCTTAGGGGCTGTTTTAGGTTAAGGGATCGTGTCTATTGACAGAGCACTGAATGAATGCTTTGAGTTTTGGGTAGTGAGAAAGTCATAAAACCCTGCCACTCTCTGGTCCTGATTATCTGACTCACACATACAGTGCTGGTACAAGGTCAATAAGATCAGGTCTAATTGCCACTGGAATATGTGAGTCTAGCTGCCTTCAAAGTGGAAAACTCAGATTTTCCATTCCTGGCTTCATATCATTGATAAAAACATTTAGTAAACGTCCCATTAAACTGCAATATGTATGTTTAGATTGTTTTCACAACTCTTTGGAAGTCATTTGTGACTCCTGAGGTATAAAGCAGAAGTACATTGGGCACAAATTCAGGATCCGCCATTTTGTGGCTAAGCGATCACGGGTGAGTCTATGTGCTCCATCTGAGTATCGGTTCACAAACTGCAAAGTGCCGATGATGAAGTCGTGCATGGCCATAGGGCCGTGTTACATGAACTCACGGATGAGGGGCTCACAGGTTAAAAGTGCACACATGTGCATATGCGCACCCACATTCATCTGTGTTTGGACACATGTGTGCATGCAGGTGTGCTTGCATGTTTGTGAATGCACATGTGTGTGGACACTGGAGAACAACAGTAGGCATCCTCAGGAACACCATCCGAATCTTTTGAGGCAGGGTCTCTCACTGACCTAGAGCTCACTAATCAGGCTTAGTTTAGCTAGACACAGAGGCCCTGTAATCCTACTCTGTCTTCCTCCCCAGTGTTGTGATTGCAAGCATGTGCCACTGCACTCGGAATTTTTATATGGGTACTGGACTCAGGCCCTTGTGCTTGCAAGCAAATGCTTTACCAAATGAGTCATCCTCCTAGCCCATAGATAGTTATTTAAAAGTATTTTTTTAGTATGTATATTTTTTTTAATGTCATGTATATGAGTGGTATGTTGTGTACACGTATCTTGATACTAGCATAGAGCTGTAGCCTTCATTAAATGATTCATGATTTTGTTAGATGAATTCTCACCTAAAATGTAGAGGGAGACTTTTGGTGAGTGGTGGGATGATTAAACAGATGTAGATACATAGAGCCATACACAGAGATTGTAGAGAAAACTCAATAGAGTTAAACCAGCCCATTACCTTACGGCAGGGGCATGTTCTTTTCCTTTGTGCATGATCTCACTGAAAGTTCTGAAAATGCTCTAATCCTCCTTAGAAAGATGTAACAGGCAGTGGTTATGAGAGAGTAAATGAGAAGGGATCAGTCACACCCAGGAATGAACTCAGACATGTTGTTAGAAAATCAGCTTGCTCAGGCAACATTAACACTCCAGGGCATATGTTAACTCCCCCCAAATCTTAAAAGCATTTATTGATTAAAGATCATAAGGGTCTAGCATCTGACGCAGGCCATTGTGAATAGTCATGCCCAGAATGAAGGGGTTTTTAATCCCAAGGTATTAACAACTGATTAATGTAACTGGGAGCCATTGATGGTCAAGATCATCTCACCCTTGAATGGTATTAGCCTCTAGGTGGAGGCTGCCTGTGTTGAAATGGATCACCTTTCAATGAAACTCCATCTGTGTGACACTGTGAGCATGAATATTTATAGGAAAATTACTAATGTCCGTGGAATGAGGAAGGTAAACACAGTCCAAAGCAACTGAAACTCAACGATAAGCATCCACTTGGGTATCCCAGCATGCTCTGAAAGGAGCAGGCACTCGCTCTCCTGTTCAGGCTAGAGTCTATACTGCTCGTCCCCTCATGGGACAGGGCAGAGAGGGCAACTGTGAACATGCAGGGGAAGTGGCTTTCTTTTCGGGAGTCTTTGAGGAGGGCATACCTTAGCTTCTATCTCTTTGATGCTTCGCCTGTCTCTGTTGAACCAAGATTTCTGGAAAGTTCCATTCAAGTGTTAAAATGGCAAAAGGTTCTTCTCAGTCTCAGTGGGATGAAAATGTGTTTTTTAGCCTTAAATCAGCTACTGTCATTGGGCAAATAATGTTTTTGTATTTTAGATAATCTCATTTACTCATCTGCTTTAGTCATCTTTCTTTCTTTCTTTCTTTCTTTCTTTCTTTCTTTCTTTCTTTCCTTCCTTCCTTCCTTCCTTCCTTCCTTCTTTCTTTCTCCCTTCCTTCCTTCCTTCCTTCCTTCCTTCCTTCCTTCCTTCCTTCCTTCCTTCCTTCCTTCCTTCCCTCCCTCCCTCCCTCTCTCCTTCCTTTCTTTCTTTCTTTCTTTCTTTCTTTCTTTCTTTCTTTCTTTCTTTCTTTCTTTCTTTCTTTCTTTCTTTGGTTTTTTGAGACAGGGTTTCTCTGTACAGCCCTGGCTGTCCTGGAACTCACTCTGTAGACCAGGCTGGCCTCAAACTCAGAAATCCACCTGCCTCTGCCTCCCAAGTGCCGGGATTAAAGGCAAGCACCACCACTGCCTGGCTTAGTAAAAAACAATACAAACTTTATGAGCTTAAAAAAACTCTTTTATTTGTTCTCAATTTAATTTTGTGCTTAACACCATAGGACTACATTGTCTGTCTCTGCTTCGTGATGTCTGGGGCCTCAGTTGATTAGCATGAGTGGGTGAGGTCTAGCTGAACAGGAGGACCCACGTCCTGTACTGAGAGCTCTCTGTGGCTTTGGTCTGTTCCTTAGGAGACCTTTCCATGAGACTAGACTTTAGTTGCCTAAACTTTTAAACAGGGATGTGCTTTCGTTTGTTTGTTGTTTTGTTTTGTTTTGTTTTGTTTTTTTTTGTTTTGTTACCTGGCCAGAAGATACTTCCCCTGGAGGTTCCTTTTTGTATATGTTACATTTTACTTTGCTGTGGAAAAAAAATGTCATAACAGAAATGAAGAGACTGAGCGGCAGCTTTGCTTGTCACAGAAACTTATTACAAGAGTCTATCTAACACCTCCGCCAAGTACTTGATTACGTAGGTGGGAGTATGGTTGTAGGACTTGGGAAAATACTTTTTGAAATCAAGTGTCAATTCTCTGGTCAGCTTTTCCTTGGCAGTATTTTTCTGGGAGCTCTTCCCTTGAACTTTGTCACGAGAACCGGAACCACAAGCCTTTGAAAGTGACCCGAAGAAGGTTTTTATTTTTCTGCTATTTGTCGATGCCTCAGAGGGAGCTTATTACAAATTCAGGATATGGAAAATTTACTAAGTACAACAAAACTTCACTTTCCTGAAGTTGCTACGACAGCAGCAGGATTCTAATGTCTCTCTGGACATTAGAATCATCTGGAAGTGTGGGAAAGATACTGAGGCCCGAGTCCACCCATCCCAGATCTTGATTTTGCTGGTGCAGAACGTTCCCCAAGCATAGGGATTTTCAAATCTCCTCCAGAGAGCCTGAGGGCAGCCATCCTTGGGAGCCCCGAGCTAAAGAGGCTGCCTAGGGCTCTTATATCTAACTCTGGCTTCCATGATTGAAGTTCTTGACTTTAGGGTGACTTCTTTCAGACTTCTTTCATTTCTGACCAACGAATTTTTTTTTAATAAGGTACTTTTTAAAGATTTGAAGTGGAGTCTCATTATGTAGCTCAGGTGGCCTCATGTTTGTGGTCCTCCTGTCTCAGCCTTCTGAGTGTTGGCATTTCAGGCATGTGACACCACACCCTGCTAACATTTTTGTGTGAATTTTAGCTGCTAGTTTCGTACATCATCGATAGGGTAAAAATAATATGGGGGATATATAGATGTATGATTCTTTTTTTGATTGAGTAATATCAAATGGATCTATTTACTCAACCATCTTATGATACTTATAGGTTAATATAAATATTAAATTTCAAAATAATCCTCCCCGCATCTCTGGGTTAGACACCTGTTTGTTCAGCACCACAATAATTGCATTTATTCCAAGTGTTTCTGGAATGAAAGCAGTAGAGTTTCTTACTTCCTCCTTCATGTGGCTTGGGTGTGTTTGTACAAACCAAATGTAAACAGAAACTTCTCCAGTTGATGGCTTGCCTTGATACACAAGAATTAATTGATTTGTAATGGGTATTTTGAAAGGAACTTTGGGCTGATTTAAATTCAGGATACAGGTTAGTCTGTGGAACTTGGAACCCAAATTCATGCAATTGTCTCTTTATTTAGATGGTTTAATTTTTCTCTACTTGCCTCTTAGTGGAAGACAGACAGTTCTTTACTGATGGGTGACTATCCATTCCGTTTGCTTGGAATTTGGGAGACTTTTCTGGGAAAATTGGGATACACTAGCTACTTTAACTGATGATGTTAAAATAAATTTGATTTTAGGTCGCTATGTGAAGATTATTTACATATATAAATCATGTATAAATTGTCATTGTAAGATTAACAATTATTTTGTGAGTTTGGGTTTTACAAGTTTTACTCTGACTTGGCATGTGCCTTTCTTCCAGGAGCTCTTCTCCTGTTGGTATTGGGGATTGAACCCATGGCCTTGGATGTGAGATGCAGACACTAGAGCACCGCGTTATACCTTCAGTGTCTCCCAGGATTATCTTGAGGAATGCTCCAACTTTATCTTGAGAAGAACATGTGTGGTGTTTGAAGAGGATTGGTCAGGGAAGATCACCAAAATCCATGGATGCTCAAGTTGCCATACATAATGTCCCAGCATTTTTATATAACCTATACTCTTGAAGCCAGCTCCATATTACTTACCCTATTGAATGCAAGGCGAACCGTTGTGTATTATAATTTAAGGTATTGCGACAAAGAAAAAAGTCTGTACATGTTTTTCAAACATTTTTACATATGGCTAGCCGAATCTGTGGATACAGACACTACTGGTATGAGAATAGATGGATCAACATTTTGTGAACTTTTTTTTCTTATATTTTAAGGAAGAACGTCTAGAGTAGTAGAATGAGTGGGTGCTAAAATAGAGAAGAAATCATTGGAGCTCAAATTGATTATCTTAATAACATGAAATAGTAAAAGGTAACTAATTGCCTGTAGTGTGGACTTGTTCTCACTCCAAATAACATTATCACAGATAAATACAGAACAGAGAGAAGTCTTTGGGAGAGGTCTGTGTATTTGCTGTCTTTCAGTCATCTCTGAAAATAGTCAACTCATAAATGCAATCCAAAAAATCTACACCTGGATTCTTGGGATTTCGTTAAATCTATCTATCTATATTTTATTCCTAGTGCTGTGGCCAACCTATTTTCTTTGTTATATTTTTTTCAGTCTAGATGGTTAAATGGTTTTCTATTTTGTGGTGATTAGAGATCAGAAATACCAATTGTTGCTTTCAAGGGAAACAAAATCAGTTTTTACCAGATTCTCAGTTTAGAAATCATCAAAAGTAACCATTTCTGTGGTCTACAGAGTGAGGTCCAGGACAGCCAGGAATATATAGAGGAACTCTGTCTCAAAAAGAGTAATCATTTCAAAGAGACTATCAAGGGCTGAAGAGATGGCTTGGTGGCTGAGATCACTGGCTGATTTTTCCAGAGGACCCTGGCTCAGTTCTCAGCACTCACATGGTGGCTCACAACGATCTGTAACTGCAGTTCTGGGGGGAGCTGACAACCTTCTTGCCTTCTTAGGTGCCGTGTGCTCATGGCACACAGACAAGTGAAAATCAAACTGTAATACACATTTAAAAACACAAAAAAGAGTGTGAAAACAATTATAAAAATGGGATGCTGCAAAAGTGGCAGATGGGAAAGGAACTCAACCACATCCTCTTTTAGTTTAATACCTGCTGGAAGGATCATGACATGTAGATATCCACCAGCACCATGGAGGGACCATGACATGTAGACCTCCACCCAGCACCATGGAGGGATCATGAGATGTAGATTTCCATCCAGCACCATGGAGGGACCATGACATGTAGACCTCCACCAGTACCATGGAGGGACCATGACATGTAGATCTCCACCCAGCACCATGGAGGGACCATGACATGTAGACCTCCACCCAGCACCATGGAGGGACCATGAACTGTAGATTTCCACCCAGCACCATGGAGGGACTATGAGACACAGACCTTCATCCAGCAGCACCTGCTTGGGGAGCAGCTAGGAAACACCCTCACTTCTCTGGGTGTCGGGTTAATGTTTATAAAACGGGCATGTGCCTATCCCTTGTTTGTCTCTTAAGCTGTTGATGTCCCATCATTCCCCACTCCTATATTCTGATGACATATTCACAGACACATGGCCTTCTTGCTCTTTTTCCTCAGTAGAGCCCCTCTGAATCAGCCGTACAACAGTGGCTTAGTTTCCTAGAACCCAAGACAATAGCCTCTTCTTGAGGGGACAGAGGTCATCATCCCAATAGGTTAGCTACCAGCCATAGATCACCATATGCCCTTGGCTCCTGGCATTGGCAATTTGGGTTTTAGCATTCCAGTTTAATGAAATTCACCTCTAACCTCCTTTCTTAATTTGAATTTATATCTCTATGCTCACAAACTTTCCCACATATATCTGGCTACCTTAGAAAAGTTTCCTTTCTCTATATGCCCCTCTCTTTTCTGCTAGCAGGGTCTAGAGACTCTCAAGAACCACACCTTACCCCTGGTTGCATAGCTTTAGGGTGACTCTTCTGCCAAGCGCTGGGCTACAGGGAACACATGTGGTGTTTGAAGATCCCTGTGGACCTTTCACGGAAGTGCTCCACAGACATCTCGGTAGGAAGACCCCGAGGCCTTGTCTTGCCTGATGACACAGGAAAAGACAGGATGCCACCGGTATGGAGGTTTATTGGCTCTAAACTGAATGCATGGGCCCCAGACACTGTACCATGAGAGCAGGAGAGTAGAGCTTTAATTTATAAACTTCTTCTTTCACTCAAAAATTCCAACAATATATTAAGAGCATCATGGGAAGTCCTGTGAGACCATTACAGAGAAAAGTTTCTGAATCCGAAAACTCCAAGGATTTCTGTCAAGACTCACCCATAGGGGGAATGTTTTTTTGTTTTTTTGTTTTTGTTTTTGTTTTTGTTTTTGTTTTTTTTACAACAGGCAGAGACTTCTTGGTGTCACATATGCTTTTGGATCTCATTCACTTGAGAAAGAACTATTCTTCCATTGACACTCTCTTGAGTGATAGCCTTGATCGTTGAAGCTGCAGATCCTGAGGGAGAGAACATCAGAGAGGTCACTGCCAGGCTTCCCCCACCATAGGCGCCAAGCTCATGTTCAATTCCCTGCTCCCAGCCCCTGCAGGTCTTCTGCGTCTTGTAAAATTCTCACCAAGCTATATGTTGGGCTCTGCCACAGGGAGGAAGGGCCTGACCTAGGAGGAAGTCCCTGCTTCCTTCAGAAAGCAGGGATCTCTGAACAATGCTACTTTTTGGAGATCCAGAGCCTGGTACAGAAGCTGATCTCAGGCCACCAGCTCTTGAGGAGTGCTTTCTACTCAACCAGGACTCTGTGGCTCTTCACCGCAGACTGTGCATTTACAGAGCACTCCCTGCCATTCAGGGCATCTTGTTTCAAGTTCTAGAAACATGGCGAGGATGAGTGAGTAGCCAGGGATTGTTCACTGTCCTCAAAGACATCATTTGCCAGGCGGTGGTGGTGCATGCCTTTAATCTCAGCACTTGGGAGGCAGAGGCAGGAGGATTTCTGAGTTCGAGGCCAGCCTGGTCTACAGAGTGAGTTCCAGGGCAGCCAGAGCTATACAGAGAAACTGTGTCTCGAAAAAACAAAAAACAAAAAACAAACAAACAAACAAAGACATCATCCCTGATTTGAATAAGTGCTTTGATGATACATCAATAAACTGGTTTTAGGCCACAGGGAAGAATGGAAACCATTAATTAATGTACAAGGGGAATTGCAAAAATCAAGCCTCTTGTCAGCACAGTAGATTGTACATTAGGTATTGGGTTTCCCAATCCATGGATGTAGGTAAATAGAGGTTTTGCGGCATCTGTCCAATTTTTCAGAAACAGGGTAGTTAGAGTGGCTTCTCTGAAATGGTTAGCTCACCTCAGATTCTTTGAATCTCTAATGTCTTAAAATAATTTTAGTAAAACACCTAATGAGAAAGTAAGGCATGGTTCATGCTGATCTGTGCAAAACTTTTCTGTCATATGTTCATGGTAATCTGAGAAAATATGGTTCCCAGGCCACAGATGTTAGAATATGGAGTTGACAAAGTCAAACCTTTGGTTGTTTTTGTTTTGTTCCTGTCCCTTTTCTTCCACTAAGAAATGCTTGCTCTGTTTTTAGCACACTGCTAGACAGCCTGCCTATTCACGAGGAGAGATGTGTCACATTTCTAACCTCACCTGGCCTCAGAACACATCCTTCCTGGTTCCCTACTCAAGTCTCATGGATGCGCCCAATGCTCAACACAGCCAGGCTTGGGAACTGACATGATGTTATGTCTTAGGGATCTAGTTAACAGATTTCATTGTTGAAGAGAGAAAGAATTCTAACAATCACCACTTCAATCTATGTCTTTCTTGCAAAGAGTTTGCATATACAAGCTGAGTCTCCCTTATTCAAAATTCTAATGTCCCAAATACTCCAACTTCTCAAACTCTTGTAGCAGTGTCATGATGCTATGGGAGGACATTATACATGGCAAGACTTTACTTCATTAAAAAAATATTGTGTATATATATATCTATATAAGTATTTTATATATAATATTATATAAATGTATACAATTATGTGTATAATATTTGATTACATATAAATGTTATATAAACTATTATATATAATATTTGAATATATACATATATATATATATATAAATCAATGTGGTCTGTCTATAGGCCACATGTATATACATAACTAAATTTCATGTTTAGCGTTGGGTTCCATCCTCAAAATGCCTCATCATGTACATGAAAATACGTAAGAAAAAAAACCCACTCCAAACCCCTAATTAATTTATTTCTAAGCTCTTTAAATAAGAAAGATTTAGTGTTCTTCTGCCAAAATAACCAGGACCCACTTTTGCTTTGAGGTGCCTAATCTGTTAACTTAATTGAAACATTCTGGCTGTCCAGGAGGAAAATAAAAATTGAGTTGAGGATATTTGGGAGCCTAGTATGAATTATGACTAATATGGAGTGGGTAGACAGGCCAATTAGCTGAAGCAATGGTGAGAACCGGACGATGAAACAGATTCTGCTTTACCTTTTAGTCTTGACTCAGATCCATCCATCCTCCTAAGAAGGCAAAAAGAAAAAAAATGTTGCATTAGCAACAATCAGCCCTTCCATGGCAACAATCAGCCCTTCCATGGCAACAATCAGCTCTTCCATGGCAACAATCAGCTCTTCCATGGCAACAATCAGCTCTTCC
>JADRCD010216919.1:0-11209 GCA_019843815.1 Montemys delectorum
ATGTTCCAATTTCATTCCCAAAGCACACCATAGTGAAATGTGCAGAAGACTCTTTCACTTACTTCCAGTTTTTGGCCAACCACCCAAGTTCTCCATTATGCTGTAGAGTTTACATATTTAAATGTTAGGAAAATACTTGATGAGCAAGGAGTTTCCCATTTTGTTGTTTCCTTGACTAGTCCTGTGAATAGGTTAGCTACATGAGCATCTTAGCACTTGTTTTTATTTTTAAAATGGTAATATAGTCATCAGAAGGATTCCTCTGACCTTAAATACCCCGTCGGTAAGGGAAAGTGTGTTTATTCAGCTAATAAACGGTAGGCTCTTGCGTGTGCATTGATATTAGCAGATTGAGATATCCCAGGCAAAGGATTTATTTTTAAGTTGTATACTCTTGGTTATTTTATTGTCTCAGTTTTAATGAATAAAATTTAGATTTGATTTGTCTTTTGGGATTGCTGTTTTACCAAGATTTCTGAATGAGCACAAAGCTGAGCTTCTGATTTATGTCCTCTGAGCAGTAACTGCTTCTCTTTGTTAATGGCATCTATAATATTGGTGAAGACATGCAATAAAATGTATGCCTAATTATTTTTGCAAACCAATTCTGATAATTTCAGTCTATGGAATGAATGTTCCTATGTACACATTTATGATGGTGGTGTGATAGTTACATAAATGTGATTGTTTTACTTCCTTGAAGGTTCAGACAGTGTATTATAAGTTGGGCTTCCTGCTTGGCCACGTAAGATGCTATCAGTCCCTAAGGAAGTGATGTCAGTGCTATTATGAATTATGAACAAACTGGGAATGAGAAGGATCTCTGGAACCCATTTTGTCGCCTATTCAAGGAAACAAGTGGGCCCCTGGGCACATGGGCACTGCTCCTTTCAAAATCTTAGGCTGAATAGAAAACTCTTGTCCCCTAAACCATGCAGCCACACCCCTCCCCCTGTCCATAAGTGCAGTCTCTTTCCACTGGTAGCATGAGTGATTTTTTTTCTTATGAGACAAGGTCCCATGAACCCCAGACTATCCTCAGACTTGCTAGGCAACCAAGGGTGACCTTGAGTTTCTGATCCTCTTGTTCCACCTCTTAACAAATACCTTGTATCCTCTCCTCAGTGAAATGTATTGTCCTGAAGGTGTTTATTCTGTGTACCCTGCTTGTATCAGATATATTGGGGCCACATTTAAGGACAAGTATTAGATATTTTAAGCATCTTTCTTGTTGTTATACACAAAACGTTTCTATAAATGCAGGTGTTCCCTGTCTAAGCAACTCTCAAGTTTGTTAGTCAGGTTGTGTCTCCATGTTTCGGTTTCATGAATGTAAAAGGCAGACTGGACAAATTGCATACAGGGTATTCAGGGCTTTGGAGAGGAGGGAAGAGGCTGGGAAATCCCAGGCATCCCAAAGGAGAGATTTTTGTAATGCATACATTAATTCTGCAGCTTAGTATTAGGTCAAAGGGGAATTTATATCATTATTTCCTAGAAATTCTGATTGGCTAGAAGGCAGAGAGTACAAAAGGGGATGAATGCCTAAGATTCTTATGATTTGCTAATAATAATCAGATACACCTTTTTCCTTCTTCTCAGTTTTATGACTTGCCCAGGCTAGGTAGGGCACAATAACTGTTAATAGCTAAGAGGTGTCCCAAGCTGTCTGCTCAGGGTTTGAAGTCATTTATTTGCAGTTCTCTAACCTATTCAAGATGAGGAAGGGAGGGACTGTTGATTTAATAATCCTTTAGTTCATGCTTCCGGGTGCAAGGCTCTATCAAGTGCTGGAAATACAGATGTACAAGAGAACAAAACAGATGTGTTTCTAAAATGATATGAAGAGCTCATAGTCCAGTAGGAAAGACAAACATGCGAAGGAAACCCACAAATCCTTGTGTAACTAAGGACAACGACTGAACAGAGGGACACTCAGCACTGAGGAAAAGGCAGGTGGCAAACAAAATGGAGTACAAGATAAAGGAAGTAATGTTGAACTCAAGTCCTAAAGAGGGAGTCGGCTGTGGAGACAGTGCAGGAAAGACCAGGGGTAGGAAAGACCTTGTCTTAAGGAGAAGTTGGAAAAATGCCCGGAGAGGATAAATAAGAGCCTGGGATAGGAAGGAAGATGGAGAGATGAGCTGGTGGGACAGGCAGCCAGAGCTTGGCTAGGACTCAGACTACAAGCAGGTGGGTAGCTGCTGATAGCCCTACAGAAGATTTGCCAGTCTTTGCCCGTGTGTCCTGTGTCCCTTCGTCCCTATGATGTGTCTTTATTTAGGCAAAAAGGGTTTTGTCGTTATAATGTATGGCCTTGAGGTTTGGTCTTCTGAGTGGCAAGTTCTGTTACAAGTACCCTTAGAAAAAGAACACACAGCAGCTCATGCCTGTAAGGTAGCATTAGAAAGGCTGAGGAAGGACATCTGTGAGCATGGAGCCTACCTGGGAAACAGTGAAATACAGGCTTAAACAAACAAACAAGCAAAAAACCCTACCTTCAAAAAAAAATTTAAAAAAAACCAATTGACAGCCAGGCAACGACGTGGCACACGCCTGTAATCATTAGGAAAGCATTGAGGAAGCCAAGGAGATTATCAAGAGTTTAGATTCATGTGGACTACTTAGAAATACCCAATCCCCAATCCAAACAAGTCAAAAAAAAAAAAAAAAAAAAAAAACCAAAGAGATAAGGGGAGGCCAAGCTATAGAGAGCCAGAGGCAGAGTGCAGGGAGGCAGAGGTCACAGAGGATACACTGAGGGAGAGTGAAGGGGACTCCCCGGGGCCTTCGGAAGGGACTGGTTTTTTTCTGTCCACATCTTGACCTCTGGCCTCTAGAACTGTGGAGAATCAACTGCTGTTGTTTTAGCTTTCTGAGTTAGTGGTACTTTGTTATGGCAGCCACAGGAAATGGAAGCGAGCTTGGGGATTAGTCTAGGGCTTTTACAATCTGATCTGATTCATGCTTCAAACTTATCTTATGGCTACTGTATGAAAACAAAGCAGGTAGGAAAGCCCTCTAGAGCTGTTGTAGGGACCCTCAGAGGAGGGTTAGAGGGTCAGTGTGTAGTGGTCTCACTGTGCAGCTTACAACACATCACTCCCACACTGTTCCTGTACACTCTCCAGGCAAAATCTAACCATCCTGGGATTTCTGAGATAATATTTGAGCCAGACACGCACCTTCCCACACACTATAAACACATAGCCACCCAGTTCACAAAGATCTTCTCTGCACAGCAAGCAGCATGCAATCATTAGCCATCACCCTCAACACACTCACAAAGGGATTTAAAAATTGTACTTAAAGGGCATGGATCCAGGGGGGAGGTGGAGAGGACCTGGAAGGAATAGAGGGAAGGGAAACTATCATCAGGATATAGTGTGTGAGAAAAGACTATTTAGAATAACAGGAATTTTTTTAAAAAAATTACGTTTTCCCTATGTGTATCTGATTTCTTTGTCCGATCTTCCACTTGAATGCCTGCCTCACTTAGCCATTTGGCCTTTTTAAACAGCAACACAACCCCTTCCCCACCTCACGTGTTGAATAGGGCAGATACTGAGGGGGAGGCACACCTATGTAATTCTATTTGTGGAGGCCAGAGGCCAGCAGGCAGCCTCAGGGGCCATTTCTACCTTGTTTGGTTTTGTCTATGTGATGTGCAATGTGTGTGTGTGGCATATGTACTAACCAATTTGGTTATGCGTGGGTACATGTGTGTGAGGCCAGAGGTGGATGTCAGATATCTTTTCTCGTTCTTTTTTACCTTTGTTTTTTGAGACAGGATCTTTCACTGAACCAGAAGCTTATTGACTTGACAAGGATGGCCAATAAGCCTTCCCAGCCCTGGGCTCACAGGCATATGTCAGAATGCCTGCTTTGGTTGGTTGGTTTGGGTTTTTGTTGTTGTTGTTTTGTTTTTTAAATATGGCTTCTGGGGGTTGGTAGACTTAGGCCCTCATGTTTCCGAGGCAAAGCATTGGCCATGCCAGCTCACCACCCTTAGCTAGTCCTCTTGAGTAAACTAATTGTGCTAGGAGTTATAAATAATTGTGCTATTGAGCAGAGAGTCAGAGTAAACTGTGAAAAAAAACAAGGATACTGGTGTTAAAGGCTTTGAGGAGACTTGGTGTCCTCAGGCAGTCACCTGAAGTTGGAGGTGGCTAAGGAGGCCTCTGGCTGTAATAGCGATCATGTGTCCACGAGTCTCAGGCCCACAGATCACATTTAGAAAGAAGATAAAACATAGTACAGGGCCTTTAGCTAAGCGGATATGCAAAGCACCATGGGAGTGTAAGTTTACTCCACAATTGATGAACACAGAGACTTAAGGTTTAACTTCTGGTCATACCTGGAGGAAGCCAAGCAAGGAGCACGAAGGAACATGTGTATTTGTATCCACCCTTTCTCTAGCACCCTTCTGTCTGTCTGTCTGACTGTCTGACTCTCTGTCTCTCTCCTCCTCCTCCTCCTTTCCTCCCTCCTTCCCTCTATCCCTCCCCCTCTCTCCAGGTTGTCTTTACTAAAGTTTATTTTTTTAAAAGCACCTTTGTTTTTGTTTTTCCTCATCCAGGGCAGAGAAGGTTTAAGTGAGGACCATTACTTAATGAAACTGCAGCTCAGCACTCTGGAAGCACAGGCAGACTTGAGCAGATTGAGCCGTTTACATTTGTAGCTGCAGTTACAATACTCTGATTTCACTGAGCAGCCCTTCTCCATTCGGGTTTATAAATGAGTGTACCCAAGGACTACATGTTTTTTTAATGATTGACAGAGAAAGCCTTATCATTTCCGTGTTTATTTTTCCCTACGGAAGGCAATCTGTCACTCTCTGTTGTGGCCCAAAGGCCATTGAGCCGCTGAAATGCAGGAGCAGGTCTGAGTGTGGGCCTGCAAGTTTGTCCTAGCAAAGAGCAGAAGCAGAAACCGTAGAAGGGCTTCTGAAATAACTGTGCAAAAGTCAAGGCTTTCAAAATGAAGGAGATTTGAATTACCTGGCTCCTCTGGACTGTAGAAGGGAAAGACATGAGAGACCATGTAATTCAAACTTATAAGGATAGACATGGGTCATGGGTCAAGTAAGATGACGCAGCAAGCAAAGGCGCCTGTCATGTAAGGCCTGACAACCTGAGTTTGAGTCCTGTGGCCCACATAATGATGGAAGAAGAGAACTGACTCCGCAGAGTTATCCTCTGTCCTCCACACTCACCTGTGATACATGTACCCACAAATTCTGTCTGTCTGTCTGTCTGTCTGTCTGTCTCTCTCTCTCTCTCTCTCTCTCTCTCTCTCTCTCTCTCTGTCTCTCCCCCTCCCTCCCACACACACACATACACACATGATGGTGGTGGTAGTGGTGGTAGTGGTAGTAGTGATGATGATGTTGATAATGATGATGTTAAGGATATATATGGATGTGTACCTCTTTAGAAGAATCCAGTATCTGTCCTCTGACTTCCACCTAGCAATAATTGTTTTACAGATTTATCTGAATGATGTGTTTATGAAAGCAACATGATTGCAATCAGCCTGAATAGGGTAATTTTAGTACACAGTGTACCCTTTTCAGACATTGAGCCAGAGTGTAAAAACCCTGACCTTTGTAGAATGAGCGGCACACACGGTGAGCCCCACACCTCGGCTTTATCCTAGCCCCCCCACACCCCCGAAGGATAGCAGAGAAATAGAACAGCAGCAGCAAGTCACACCAGCTGAGCAGTTCCAGATGTGGGATTGGAGAGGCTGAGGTCCTGAGAAGTTACTGAGCACAGCCTCAAAATAGTGTCTGTCCGTGGCATCACTTCCTAGATAACAGCAGCTTAATCTTTTTGGAGGGCAGAATCTACAGGACTCCAAATACTTCTTAAAGCCCCACCACCCATGAACACTGCTACCTTAGGACTAAACTGTAGCATGAGTTTCAGTAGGGACAGAGCACGACTTAGCCATGAGTAACTATGTTCTAGCTTGATTGGAAATCATTAAAGGTCTCTTGCACTGGCTTAGAATCTTTTAGTAGGCTTGGAATTATCAACATTCAAATGTACCCAGAGCAGAAAAGGTAACAGAGTAAGATATTTCTATATATTAACAAAAGCTCCTGAATATACTAAGGAGGAGAGAAAAGGTAGAAGCAGAGTACAGAAGAGCAAAGGCTTGTCGTCCCTCACATACAGAGGGCGTGAGAACGACACATGATGTTCATGAGCTCACAGAATTCCCATTCCTGGTGGTTGTCCTCCAGGAGAAGAACCCTGTGGCCAAGGAGAGGGAAGTTCATTAAGGGCCCTTTCTTCATAGTATTCAAGTTCTATATCAGGTACTGATTTTACCAACTGAAAGGGCACATGAGATGATGTGAATGGAAGAAAATGCCATCTAATTTTAGAAAATAGTATCTTGTTTTGTTTCAGCTTTAGCTTTCTGAGACAGGATCTTGTGATATAGCTCTGGCTAGCCTGGAGTTCACAATCCCCCTGCCTCAGCCCCACATGCTGAAATGTTACAAGTGTATGCTGCTATACACCTAGCTCTAGAAAACAGTACTTCTGGCAGATAAACCTGTAAGTTTTTGTCAACTGAATGATGAAGAGAACACAGGTTGACCAGTCAATGATACTGTTGTTTCAGGTGACAAACCAAGCACACAACAGCAACAACAGCCCCTACTGACCCTCCAGTTAGTATGAAGAAAAACACTTCCCAGTAGGTCTGTAATCTCACCCCCAGAGACACAGCAGAGCTGGAGACAACAGAGCTTGACATTCTAGAGTCACCTGGGAAGAGAGAGGCTCAGTTGAAGATTTGCCTCCATCAGGTTGGCCTGCAGTATCCCTGTGGGGCATTTTCCTGCTTGGTGGTCGCTATGGAAGGGTGTGTGGCCAGTGCCACTCCTGAGCAGGTGGTCCTGGCTACAGTAAGGATCAGGCTGAGCAAACTGTTGAGAGCAAGCCACTAAGTGGCCCTCCTTCATGGTCTCTGCTTCAGTTTGTGCCTCCAGGTTCCCGATTGAGTTCCTGCCCTGACTTCCCTCAGTGATAGACTGGGAGTTGTAACATGAAATAAACTCATTCCTCTCCTAAATTGTTTTTGGTTAGTGTTTTACAACAGCAATGGAGAAACCTAACTGGGAAAACAGACTTTGTCCATCTGTGTCTGTCTTAGTTAGGGTTTTACTGCTGTGATCAGACACCATCAACCAAGGCAACTCTTATACGGACAACATTTATTTAAGGCTGGCTTACAGGTTCAGAGGTTCAGTCCATTATCATCAAGGTGGGAGCATGGCAGCATCTAGACAGGCATGGTGTAGGCAGAGCTGAGAGCTCTACATCGTCATCTGAAGGCTGCTAGTGGAAGACTCACTTCTAGATAGCTAGGATGAGAGTCTTTTAAGACCATGCCCATAGTGACACACCTACTCCCACAAGGCCACACCTCCTAATAGTGCCAAGCATATACAAACCATCACAATGTCCTAATAAGGGCTTCCTCAAACAATGGATTGCCATTTTGATAATCTATTTTATACATGTGTGTATGTGTGTGTGTGTGTATATATACACACATATATAAAAATATATGTGTATGTGTGTGTTTGTGTATAAGTTTTTCTTAGATTAGTATATTGCTCAATCAATGTTTATTGTCTTAATGAAAAAATCTTCATAAAAAAGTTTTAGCTTTCAGCAGCCCGTTCCTGAGCTCTGAGGAAGCTTGCCTTCTTTTGAGCAACCCGGTCTTTCTACTGGGCAAGAGACATTTTGGGGCGATTCCACCTCCTCTTCTTCACTTCTCTCTTGGGCTTCTTCTCATAGACTGTGTTCTCTTGGATAGCAGCATGAGCTTTCTTATACATCTCCTCCATGTCTGGAGTTACGTTGTTCTTGATGTACTGAGAGAACTGTTTCTTGTACGCATCTTCATGTAGTCTGCCACATTCTGACCCATGATGTGCTTCCGATGCACCTCTGCATTGAACTCCTTGCTTTCAGAGTCATAACCAGGGAATCGTTTGGTACTGTGAGGGATAGACAAGCCTCCATCCACAGCTCCCTTCAGGGCCCCAAAAACTTTATTGCCAGTTGTAGTTCGGGCAAAACCTGCATCCAAATAGCAAGTGAAGGCACCAGGCTGACCGTCAATGCTTTCCACATTGTATTCACCTCCATTCACCTCCACTTAGCCTTCATAGATCTTGTCCATGCCAAACCTATTCAGAAGCCTGCGGGCCAGCAGCAGGCCAGTGCAATAGGCTGCAGCATAATTTGTCAGGCCAACTTTCACACCGCATTTTGGAAGTTCATGTGCATATGCTGCGCAGACGAGCATATCCCCTTCTATACCAGCATATGCAATCTGGCAGATGATATCTCTGTTAGTTACATGAACTATCATCCTGTACTTGGGTGTGTTGTACTTGTTCTTGTCCTGGATCATCAATCGTTTCCGTGCATAGTAGTCAGTTTTGCCCTCTCAACACCTTCCAAATCTCACTTGGTATCTTTTAAAGTAGGCCTTATTCTTGACAACTTTCACGAACCCCATCCTGCGGAACAGAGACCCCAGCCTTCCTTGGGCATTTTATCTTAAAATAGAGCAGTTGAATGGTGAATACTGTAAGCTCTAATAATATCTTAAGTGATGTGGCATTATTTACATAGGGTGTGGTTCCATAGAAATGTATGAAGGCTAATCCTAGGGTCACAGTGATATTCATATTTGCAAACTATTTTTTATAATGGTGCCGGAGTTTGCTGGAACAGTTCTTAATTAAGAAAGAAGATTAAGGGCTCAGTGAGGTTGCACACATCCGTAATCCGTAGAGCTGCTGGGAAGCAGGAGGGTCTGGAACTGAGGGTCATCATTGGCTCATGGCAAACTTGTGGCCAGCTTGGGCTACCTGAGACCCTAGTGGGACGGGGGATAGAACAAAGGAGGGAGGGAATTTAGGAGAGAGATCCAATGCTGGTTTACATATTAGTATGAATATTCTTACTTTTGTTTTTGTTTGTTTGCTTTTTCAAGACTAGGTTTCTCTGTATAATAGTCTTGGCTATCCTGGAACTTGCTATGTACACCAGGCTGGCCTTGAACTCACAGAGACCCGCTTGCCTCTGCCCCCATAGTGCTGGGATAAAAGGTTTGTACTGCCATGCCTTGCTTTCTTTTCTTTTTTAAATGAGTTATTATTTATTCTTATTGTGTTTGCTCAGGTGGTTTGCCTGCCTATATGCATGTGTGAAAGCATGGACTCCTCTGGAGCTGGAGTTTACCGACACTTGTGAGCTGTCATATGGGTGCTGGGAATTGAACCCAGGTCCTCCAGAGGAGCAGCCAGTGCGCTTGATGGCTGAACCATCTCTCCAGTCCTGTTAAAAAAAAAAAAAAAAGTTAATAGTTTTTATGTTTTGTTTTCCTAAAATGTAAGAGAAAACAAAGTATACGGAGCTACACTGAAGCGTCTTTGTTGGGGCATGCCATGAATGGTAGATCTCACTTAAATCTGATTCTGTACCTTAATCTTCTAGCCGTCCTACTGAGGTTAAAACATCTTTCTTGTCTCCAGGCAGGTACGTACTCTCTACTTGACACTTGTGCTTATGATTCATTAGCTTCTCTGGTTTACTGTGTCTGAATAAATTCTTGGTTTCCACCCTATCCTGTCTCTAGACCAGTGGTTCTCAACCTGTGAGTTACAATCTGTTTGGCAAACCTCGGTCTCCAAAAAAATATATACATTATGATTCATAACAGTAGCAAAATCATAACAGTAGAGAGTTATGATGTAGCAACAAAAATAGTTCTATGATTGGGGTTATCACACCATGAGGAGCCGGCCGCATTAAAGCCTCGCAGCATTAGGAAGGGTGAGAAGCTCTGCTCTAGGCCCCTTTTATTCTGGTCTTTCCATCTCATTAAATAGCCTTTGGGTTTTCCTGGCTTCATGGTACCAGGATCCTTCTGCTTCTCTTTCTCAAATCCACTAACAAAGCCCATAGTTTCTACCCCTCTGATTTCCACAGCCTCGAGCCTTTTAAGATCAGGGTCCCCTCCAAACTACATAATAGGAATCCTAGAGTCTATGCTCCCTCTCTGTTTTCTGGGTGATTAAAGTTCTGTTAAAGTAACCCTAGAGGCAAGAAGAGTCACTACCACCAGGAAGTCATCTAGCTTTGACTTACTCTAAAAATTACTTGAGATTAGCAATTCAAAGGAAGAAAAGTGTGCTTGGCCTTCTAGTTGTGGAGGTTTCTGTTGGTGGCCAAGTTACCTCTGTCCCTTTGGGGCCTGTGCTAATGCTGTCACAGCAGCAACGCATGATAGAGGAAGCTCCTCCTATCTTGGTGACTGGGAAACAGACAGGAAGGTCGGGTGTCCGAGAACGCTCTTTGAAAGTATTCCCCCACAACTTAACCCCTCCCACCAGGGCCCACTTCTTAAAGATCCACTATCTCCTAATAATACCACAAACTGCTGGCCAAGCCTTGACTATATGGGCCTGGCTGAAGTTTCTTGCAGCATTCTTCAAATCATTCTGTTTATGGTGGGTAGTCTTGATTCCTATTTAAGCAGACTTTGCTGTATACTCTTCTAAAAACTCCCTGTCATCTATACAATCTATTTTCGTAAGTTCATAACTAACTTCCTAAGTGAATTCGCTCCTTATGCATTATATAAGTGAGACTTAGTTATCAAGAAACACTACAGCATGACTGTATCTACTTTGTTTGATGGGCAGTGAGTTTCTAGTTTGAACAGTACTGCTACAAACACTGACATGCTGTTTGTGAGATGTACATAAGTTCTATTTGGTGTGCAGGTTGGAGTGTAGCTGCTGAGTTCATTGGTAGGGATATATTCCTCTTCCGATAGCAGCCAGCACGGTGGGAGAGTTCTGCTTGGTGCATGTCCTCAGGGACTCATTGTCTCTTTCAATGTGAACGTTTGGATAATGGTGTGTGTGTGTGTGTGTGTGTGTGTGTGTGTGTGTGTGTGTGTGTGTGTGTGTTGAGATAGGTACTTCCTATGTAGCTCAGTCTAACCTGTAATATACTCTTTGTAGCCCAGGCTGGACTCTTTAAGTCATGTATACTCTTTCTGCTTCCACTTCCTGAGGGCTGGGATTGCCAACATGATCAACCATGCTCAGCAAAGTAGTGGGTTTTTGTTTTGTTTTGGGGTTCTCTCCTTCTTCCCTCCC
>JADRCD010216921.1:148-54100 GCA_019843815.1 Montemys delectorum
TCTCAGGAGATAGCTATATGCTTGTCCTTCCTTCAGTCTCTGCTCCATAGTTAATCACTGCCACTCTTTCTGTGTGTGTTTGGTTTCCCTTTTTAAGAAGGAATGAAATGTCTACATTTTGGTCTTCCTTCTTCTTAAGTTTCTTGTGGTTTGTGGGTCATTCTTCCTATATTCCAAACTTCTGGGCTAATAACCACTTATCAGAGAAGAGCAATGGCTTTTTAATGAATATATTTTCAAATATACTGGAGAACCTTGCAACGCTGCCTGCACTGGATACAATCCTGAGCCACAAGTCTGCACATTCCTTTGCAACTGGACCTGTGACAGTAGAACTTTTCATCTCACTCCCCTGCATTATCTTCAAAATAAGAAACACCCCATCTTTTCTTTGATATGACATTTATTGTTGAATTACCACTAATGGTAATTCAAATACCTTTTTCCTACCTTTTTTCTTAGCTCTGGTTTGCCCTTAAGAAGGGCTTAAAACTAACATTGATGTTGCCTCCTGTTTCGGCATTTTGGGTTCAAACCCACCACTGAAGGCACTTTGAAAAACTTGCTTTACCTGAGGCTCCACATGCCTAGGGTTTGTAGACCACTACATCCTTCAAACTCCTCAGCAGCGATGGTCAGGCTGAGTGCTCCCACCTGTACTGGCCCAGCTGCACACCCCAGCCAGGCCTGTGCACTCCTAGCCTAAGCCAGGCACCTGTGTCTATCAATAATTATGGCTGAGCCAGCACACACCACCATCATTAGTAAAAACGGAAGTAAGAGTTTCAGTAAATACATTTTCTACTTTCTAAATCATAAAGAAACAGAGAGACTTTGGTTTAGGTCATTATGTATTTTATAAACAAAATACAAGTATTACTAATGTAATTATCAAGGTAGGCATGAAGTACCCTACTCTATCACATTATTTCAAAAAGACTACTGAAACAAGTTCTAATTCATCCACCTAATACTACAATCTAAGATAATCTTATTTTGAGTAATAGCAGGTTTCTCAACTCCGCATATATGTATGCTTTAAAAGTACTATTTATAAAGGGGGCTGGAGAGTTGGCTTGGAGTTAAGAAAATTGGGACTTTTGCAGAGGACCTGAGTTCCCAATACCCATATGGTCACTTATAACCATCAGTAACTCCAGTTCTAGAGGAGAATCTGACATCTTCTTACCTGAGGGTACTAGGCATACATGTGGTACCCTCATGTCTCATACACATAGGCAGGTAAAACATTCATAAATACAAAGTGAAATGTAAATACACTTTAAAAAAAGAAGTAATATTCAGTAACAGAGGAAAAGGCTTATTTACCTCACTTTGGGCCTAAATATAAAATGATAACTAAGAAGGTGATTTAGACTAGAAGAAGTGTTTCGAATGATACGAAGAATAGAATATGTAGTTGTCAATGGAAAAAAGAAGGAAAAACAGGTTGTCTGAAATGATTAAGTATATAATTACAGAAGGATGATTGATGTTTGAAACTGAAAAAAAAATTCAGGGGAGCCTCTATTACAAGATTTAGAAACAATGCTTTGGAGGTAGTCCATTATCAGTTATTTAAAACCTACTTATAATTTATGTTTTAAAAAATTGCTTTGATTTATTTATCATCATTATTATGGTATTTTTGGTATGTGTATTATGTGCTGGCAGGCATATACAGATCATGGCATGCATGTGGAGGTCAGAGGACAACTGTTGGGAGTTTGTTCTCCTACCTTCAAATGGCTCTAGGTCAGCAGGCTTGCTCAGAAAACTCAAATCACATGTTTAGCCACCTTGTTAATCCCCTAAAATTTCATTTTTATAGGACTATGACTCCCAAAGTTTTAGGAACTTCTTTTAGCTAAATTTTCTTCTATGAAATTCTCCCATTCAAATATTCAACAAAACAAATTCGGTAAGTAACAATGGTACCTAATGAGTCTCCCAAAGATAAATATAGCAAAGTATAAAATTTTCATCAAAATTCAGTTAAAAAAAAAACCCAACAATAATCTTATATTTAAGACAATTTTATTACATTTTTATGCAAGAGAGATTTAGAGTATACAGAAATGTTCAACACAGAGGAAGCAACTAGAATTAACTCTTTTAGCTTTTAGCTATTCCTTTCTTAATTTCCTAAAACTATACAAGAGGTCTCCTAGAACTTCTTTCCACAAGTTATTTGGTTCTGGTTGCAAATCTTGACTCAAATGCCCACTTCTCAAAGGGAAGATTAAGAACACTTAATATCATGACTAATTCAACAGTATTAAAATAATGGGCAAATTCTGTGGCTGATTTTTCAAATACAATGATGTGAATGTTTTCTAAATAAAATCAAACTTCGACTTTAAACTCTGCATTAAAGTTTACTTAATGTGGCTCAGAATCCAGTCTTACGTTTAATATAACCAACTTTGGCATTAGCTCCTTAAAGGTCTGAGAAGCAGTAACTGTCTGGCAACTACAAGTTCTAGGATGCCAGCCCTCGTTGACTTGCCCCCTTGGGGCAGCAAGGCCCGTTGCTCACCTGGCTGGACTGGAGGGATAGAAGTTTAGCTGTGCAATCGGGGATGAGTATGCAGGCAAAAAATACATACACCAGAAACAGCTACAGAGAACTGGTTCAGTCTACTGAGGTGAGAGAAAGGGGTATTTATGCCCCTGAGGAGGTGGTCAAGGTCTCTGGGGCAAGGTTTGTGTGGCTGTGTACAATTAGCCAGGACAGGGGTGTTGGAAACTGCTTCATCTGCATACTCAGAGGCTTTAGGGTAGGGATTGTGGGGAGTGCCTTATAAGATCAAACAAGGAGTGAAGCCTGATAACTGTCAGGGTAATAAATTCTTACTAGGGATGACAGTGGGACAGTTGGCTTCACGGTGCCAGGTTGGGAAGCAGGGAGGGAGCCAGTTCTTGTAGTTCTCATTATTGGGAGTTGAAGCTCTCCTTGACCCTTCCTCTGTAACTCCTGGCCATTGCATTCCCATGTTAGGTTAGATTATAGAGTCTGAAAAAAATTAACTTCAAATTTCTCCTCCTGTTTCAAGCTGTACCTTCAGCAAATTACTAATATCCTAAGCTCTCAATTTTTTACCAGTAAAAATTCTATTCCTGATTTTTTCAAGAGTATTAAATAAGGGAATAACTAACATGTAAAATACATTTGACAAATGTTTAAAAAGGAGAAAAGGCAGGAGTTATCCCACTGATCTGTCTCTACTGCAAATCTAAAGGTCAGTGATAGGGTAACAATATCATTGAGATGGAAACAATAACTTGCTCGTAGACTGTGAGTAAGGATTTTTCATCTTATTCAATTCTTAATCAACAGAATATATTATAGGCTAGCTGGAATTTTATTCTTTATTTCCCTAACTGCTAGTCAATTAGATATCTTTTTTTGCATGTGTATGTCATTTAGTTACTTACCTATTCCTGCAGTAAACATTTGAGGTGACTTATTAAAGGCAACAAGCATTGCTTCCAAATACTAGAATCTTGATGTATTCAAATAGCAGTGAATGAACATGTTGGCATAACTGAGTGGGTATAACTCCTTCCCCACACTATCTAGTCTTACTTCATATGTGCACACGTTTGTTCAGGTCACAAAGGAATAGGATTGGGCAAACAAGAAAACTGTCTCATAACTACTGCGGGCAAGCAAAGAAGTACAACACATTTCCAATATAAATTGAAAATAAGTTCAAAGAAACTACGGCTTAAAAAAGAGAGCACCATTCTCACTGTGTTCACTGATGGGAGACGTCCTACTGTAATAATAGCACTCGCCCTACAACAGATCCACAGATAAAATCCAAAAACAAATCACAGCTGCCATGCTTTATAAAAACTGTCTTGACCTTATAGTTCCTAGAAATATAAAAGACATCCATAAGGACAGACACTTAGGTCAAAGTAATGAAACTAAGTCCAAAATAAATTCTCAGATATATGTTCAATTGGATCCTTAGGAATGTTAGGAAATGACTCCACCATTAAGTCATGCCCCAGTCCTGACCACCTTTTACTAACTTTAAGAAAATTCAACTGCATTTTTATTTTTTATTTTTACTTATGTTAACCTTATGTGTGCCATAACATATGTCTGTGGATCGGAAAAACCTTACAGGATTTGGCTCTCTCTTTCTACTATGTGGGTCTCAGGAATCAAACTCAGATCATTTGGCTTTCTTGCTAGCCTGACATTTATTTATTTCTGTTAAGTTTTTATGACATATGGCATTTATTTATTTTTGTTAAGTTTTTATGACATACGGTCTCACAATGGCTCAGTATGGCCTAAAACTTGTAGTCTCCTACCTCAGACTCCCAAGTATTGGTATTAAAGATATGCACCACCATGCCTGACTTCAAAATATTTTTTGACAAGAGTGACAAGGTTGTCTTTCATTCAATAGCTATAAAGAATGCTTTTTACAAATAATAAAGAGCATTCCATAGGACATATAGAAAGGTGAAGTTTGGTCTAGCTCATATCATATGAGAGAGAGAGAGAGAGAGAGAGAGAGAGAGAGAGAGAGAGAGAGAGAGAGAGAGAGAGAGAGAGAAAGAGAAATAAAACGAATGAGAGACTTAAATGTAGGAACCAGAAAAGGAGCAGTAACTCTTCATGGTCTAGGACTACCAATGCTTTTTTTCAGAATGGCATCCAAATCACAAGCAACCCAAGGGGGCTAATAACAGCAACCAAAAGAATGTGAGAAATACTTCACAGATGTGAGGAGACTTATCCAGAATGGGCAGAGTCAGATAACAAGTACTAGGAAAAGGCTGGTAGGTAAAGGCACCTGTGCCCAAGCCTGATGACTCTAGTTCAATCTCTGTAATTCATGTGGTAGATGGAGAGAGAAGATGAACTTTTGCAAACTGTTTTCCCATGTGTGCTATGGTACCCCATCTCCTGCCACACACACAAAATGACTAAATGTAAAAGTATTTTTTATAAAAAATAAATACTGGCAAAAGTGTAAGCAAAATTAGGATCCAACAAAAATGTTTAATGGTGCAACTATACTGGAAGACAGTCTGATAGTTTCTCAAAGAGCTGAACATTGCTATTGTACAACTAAACTTCCACTTTTATATATGTGCCCAGGAAGACTGAGGTGTAGATATATACATATTCATAAATGTGCACATACATTTTATATCAACATTATAAACATTATCAGAGAGCAAAAATGACTTAAATGCTCACTTTTGCCTAAGTAGAGATTTACAATCTCTAGTAAAATGCAGCATATCCATACTATCTATACAGTACTATTCAGCTATAAAAAGGGAATGAAATCTTGAGGCTGGGGAGATGGCTTGGTGGGAAGAGTACTTGCTGAGCAAGCATGAACTCAAATTCAAATCTCTAGCACTCATGTGAAAATAAGGGTACAACTAGCCAGAAGTTACATAGCCTATAACTTAAGTTCTAATGGGGTAAAAACAGGACTGCTGACTGCCAGACAGCCTAGCTCAAGCTTCAGTGAGAGATGTCTCAAAAGACTAAGTCAGAGTGATAGAGCAGGACACTCAATACTCTTCTCTGGCCTATACATGCGTGTATGGGCATAGGCATCCACACTCATGTGCTTATAGTACATACAGACACGCAAATAAAAAATAAGAAAAGAATGCAGTCCTAACATATTCTCTAATATGAATGACAAAATGGAAAAAGCTTCCAAACTATAAGCAATAGAGGCAGACTGGAGGCTGCTGAGGCTTGGGACAAGAGGGGATCAGGAGGACTGCTAACAGATGTGAAACTTCTTCTGAGGTAAGGAAAATGCACTGGAGCTAGGGTCCTGATGGATGCCCATCTTGTGAATACATTCATCTCACTTTATCTGTGCTTTTACTCCCCTTAGTTTTGGTTACATGCAGTCAATTGCAATCTGAAATGATTAACTGGATCATTGTACAAATAATTCATACATTTTAAATGCTCTGTTATTTGTCTAAGTATACTATTCTAATTTGTATCCCTGTCCCATGAGGAAGATAAACCATTCTTTTATACCATGTATCTATATGGTATATACTACATTCTAAATGACATTAGTTACTTAGAAGCTGTCTTGCTTACTAAATCAACTAACTGTGAGTTAACTCCGTGTTTGTGTTCAAATTAACAAATTTTTCTTAATGGCCCCAAAACACAAAACTAAAGATATTAGTAATTCAAGTACACAGAAGAAACACTACATTAATGCTTCCTTTAAGAAACAGCTCTTTGACAGGTGTGGTGGCACTTATCTATAATTCCAGCCCTCAGAAGGCAGAGGTCGGCAGATCTCTCTGAGTTTGAGGCCAGCCTGATCTACTCAAAACTACCTACCTACCTAACTACCAACAACAAAATAAGAGAGATCTTTATCATCACAAGAGTCAACAGTGAGCTAGAATATTATTTTGAAAGAGACAACATTTACATTACTTGTATTACAGTTCATTCTAAATGTTCTAGTTACCTATTAATGGTTTATTGTGCCTCATTTACAAATTAGGCTTTACAATAGGTATGCACACATAGGAAAAAACAGCATCTATAGAGTTGAGTATTATCTATGGTTTCAGACTGAGGTTCTTGAAACACATCCTTCATGGGAAAGGGACAGCTATTGCATACTAAAACCAACTGAATTTGTATACTTTACAAGAATGAATTTTACAATTTGTAAGACTATTAGATACAGTCCAGATGAGCTATATTAGTTAGAAACAAACAAATAAGCAAACAAAACACTTGATTGAGACAAAACACTTTTACCAAGAACCACAGCAGTCCTTGCACACTAATTTTAATTAATCTTACTCTGTATGATTTATTTTAAAAACTGTGACAGGTTGAGGGGTGGCTCAGTTCATAAAGTGTGTGCTGTGTAAACATGAGCTGAGTTCAACCTCTTAGAGCCCATATAAAACCCAGCTGTGGTAATCGGTACACTGGAGCCCAAAACTGAGATGGAGAGGCAGAAAAGGGGTGGATCTCAGGTTCTGCTGGCTAGCCAGTTTAGCCATAATGGGTATGTGTGTGTGTGTGTGTGTGTGTGTGTGTGTGTGTGTCTAGGTCTAGTGAGAAACAATGACTTGAGATGCTGCCTCAAAAACTAAAGTGAAGAAAAAATAGAAGAAGTCATCCAAAGACAGCCTCTTGCCTTCACGTATGCACACATAGGTGAATAAACATAAATACATACACACTCATACACCATTGACAACCCAAAAGTGAGGAGCCAACACTTATGTAACCAGTTAACTTATACAACTAGAAAACAAAAAGATCACACAAATTGGGAAAGAGGGAAAATGAGAAAGTATTTTAATCTTGATGTGTGACTGTGATATGCCACCTGCCCTGGTTAAAGAAAAATAAACAAACAAACAAAACCATAAAGTCATAAAAGAAAGGACTTGGATAGATGGGAAAACCAGGATGTAAATGTTTTAAATAAAAATTGTAAGCCACAAATTTACAAAATAAGTTATCAAGTGTAGTGGACACAATTATCTGTTTTTGAGATTACTGAAAAAAAATGTGTGTATGTGTGTGTATATATATATATATATATATATATATGTGTGTGTGTGTGTGTGTGTGTGTGTGTGTGTATGTATGTATGTATGCATGCACATATATACATGGTGTGAGTTAAACCAAATCTCATATAAGTAGTTATTACTTAGGATACTTGATCTAAGGCATAGCAGCTAAGCTGTGTTGCAAAGGAGTATTTACCCAATACTAGAGTTCATTTAATTATTTTCGTTTTATTCTGTTTTGTTTTAAGACAGGGTCTCAGTGTGTAACTTCAGTTGGCCTATACCTCATTTTACTGACTAGGATGGCCTTAAACTCTAGATTCACCTGCCTCCGTCTCCACAGTCCAGGATTAAAGGAAGACACACGGTACTATGCCTGGAGGATTTAATCAATTCTCATCAAATACTTTCCTTTCTAATAATCTATTAGAGTGTCACAAATTAGCACATTTCTGTTTGAAAACATATGCAACAGTGTTTAATTTAAAGTATCATTCAGAAAGTTTGCTGAAACTGATCAAAAGAACAAATATTTGCTAAGGAATTAGTCTAAGTATGTATACAGCATGCTTCTATGCAATCAGAGTATTTTTAAATAGTGTATATCTAATAGGTGAAAAACACTTGAGTATTTAGAATATTCTTTTAAAAAAAAAAAATATATATATATATATATATCAGTTCCACTTTTTAAAAATTTATTCTGCACACACATGTTTTTATAGTTCTTTCTTCCCAACTGCACTTAAAGTACCCGCTACCTTAACTCCTCCCTCATTTGATGGCCTAAGAATATCAAGCAATTCTCTTTATTTTTCAAAAATAAATACATCTTTCCCTTCTATCATTAGCTGTTCACATGATTCCTTACTCTTCTACACTTCTCAGGTGAATTGTTTTTGTTGTTGTTGTTTGTTTTTAAAATAAAATCACATAAGGTGCCACATAAGGGGCTGAAGAGATGGCTCCATTAATAAGAAAGAATACTTGCTCCTCTTGCAGAGTCCTGTTTAGTTCCCAGCACCTCTATCAGGTGGCTCACAATTCCAGGGGATCTGACTCTCTTCTGGCCTGTGCGTGCATGTGTGCATGCGTGCATGTGTGTGTGTGTGTGTGTGTGTATGTATTACATATTCAGACAAGCAGGTACCCAATATATGCATAAAATGAATTTTTAAAAATTAATATCAACTAGTCAATTATTTCTGATAAATCAGTTTGGTTGCTTTATAATTATTTCTATATTTAACACTGCTGAAAATCTACTGACATTTTATATAATTATAAAGAGAATCCCCTTGTGGTAGTTTGAGTAAGAATGGCCTCTATGGGCTCACAAAATTTGAATGCTTAGTGTTCAAGGAGTGGCACTACTTGAGGAAGGATTAGGAGGTGTGGTCTTGCTGGAGGAAGTGTCCTTGAAGGGATGAAGGAGGGGGGGATTTTTGTTGTGGATTCAAAAGCCATGCCAGACCCATTCTCATTCTCTCTCTCTCATTCATTCTCTGACTAAGCCTCTGAAACTGTAAGCCAGCCCCCAATTAAATGCTTTCTTTCATAAGAGCTGCCTTGGTCACAGTGTCTCTTCACAGCAATAGAACAGTGATTAAGACACCTCTTATGAACTAAGTAACAGCTCTCATTATAATCTCATTATGTATGATTTAGTAAAAAATGGAAGGGCCAGTTTTGAAATTATGCTAGGTAGACAAATATACCAAGGATGCCTAAAAGTGTGTTCTATGCTAAGTGCATGGCAATATTGTCAATATATTGGGAAATTAAGCATTATAAAAATACAGTACCACTATCTTTTTGTAATTTAAACCATATTAGACTGTGAATACACAAACACACACATAAACACACACAAACACACAGCCTAACATAACACTTTTAACATTATATGAAGGCTGGTAAGATATTCCAGGTCAGCCTTCAAAATAATTTTCAAATAATCATTTGTACCCACATTTGGCCAAGCCATTAAATTTTTCAAAATCCATTCCCTCCAAAATGTGTAAAGTAATGCACCCTTTGACAGACTATAGGTTTTTTGTTTGTTTGTTTTGTTTTTTCAAGACAGGGTTTCGCTGTGCAGCCCTGGCTGTTCTGGAACTTACTCTGTAAACCAGGCTGGCTTCAAACTCAGAAATCCGCCTGCTTCTGCCCGCAATTACTGGGATTAAAGGCGTGCGCCACCACTGCCCGGCCAGACACTAGTGTTTATTCAGACAGCCCAAACTGATTGAACTTGTATTTCAAACTTCAATGTCCATGTGTATGAAACTTGGAAGTTAAGAAGACTTTAACTGCCTTTAGTCTCCATTACCCACTGAGCCTACATATCATCACTGAACACCTTAATACTTCTACATTCTCAGCATCTTCTCTGAATATCTCATTAACTTACTGGCCTCCATGAGATCCTAATCACTGCTAACCAAGATTTAAAGAGTAAAAATTAGAATTGGTGACCAAATAATTTCCCAATCCCCCATTACTTTTAATGCAAAACAAATATTACCTTCATAGCAATGTATGTGTACATGTGGTGTATGCAGGGCACTTCACCCATGCAAACACATGTGGAGGCCTGAGGTTCCTTTATCATCATCCACCTTAGTTTTTAAGGCAGGGTTTCTCAAATACCTGGAGCTTGTTGATTCAGCTAAACTGGTTGGTCAGTGAACTTCCAGGTCAGGATCCACCTGTTTCTGCCCCGTCAGTGATGAGGTAATAAACACATTCCATTGCTGCTGGCTTTAAAGTATATGTTGAGAATGTGGACTTAGGTCCTCATGCTAGCACAGCAAGCACTTTACTTGCTGAGTTATCCCTCTGGTCCCAGGTACACACATTTTCACGATCTGCATCTTGCCCTTTCTTTGGTTAAATCTTTTTGGCACCACTTTTTTAAGTCTATGCCATCCACAGTTTCCAAAATCCAACTATTGCTCCAGGCTCACAAGTTTGATTAAAGCCTATGGTTTACATACCAACTCTCCTAGAAAGGCTTTCCTGGCTTTTTCCTACCACACTCATGTAAATTAAGTTCTTTAACACTTTTCTCCCCTGACCCCATAGTCTCTCTGTTCATCTTGATCACAACACTCCAGCATCTACAAAATGATCATTTACCCATCTATAAGTTTTATTAGACTGTAGGATCTTGGTCAGTAGGCAGGCTGAAGGCTTTTATTTCACCATTTCCAATGCCTGTTGTAGGGAATAGTTCTGACATTCTGAGAGGTAATCTACATGTGAACATGGAAGGTCCTGTTCCCCAATTGGTTCTTGATCGATCAATAAAGATTCTAGTGGCCAATGGCTGAGCGGAAGAGGCAGGACTTCCAGGTTCCCACAGGCAGGCTTAGGTTCAGGAGGGGAAAAGAGAGATTCACCAGCCTTGTGAGATCTCAGGTGGAGTTGCCATTGGCAGCTTCCCCAACTGAATCTGGGGTAGCAGGCAGATTTAGGGTGTTGAGCAAGGAGAAGGTAAACGGGCAACTAAATTGAGGGCTGATTTAGAGATGTTGAGCTGGGAGTGAAGGAAGGTATGGACATGTCAGTCGAGCTAAGAAGCATATTAAAAATAAGTTTGTGTGTGTGTGTGTGTGTCTGTGTGTGTGTGTGTGTGTGTGGTGTGCTCGTGCATGTTTCATCCACGGATCTGGGGTGGCTCCTGGGCAGTGGCTAGTAGCAAGGTCCACCCAGAGCTTAAAGCAGGGTAGTAGAAACTACTTGCTATAGCCTGTTGTTTCTGAGTTAAAACAGAACACATGTTTGGTGATCAGAAGAATGGAAACTAGATCAAAGCCATGTGCATGCCACACTAAACATTTTGTATTTCAAAAATTAAGACTAAATAACATGGGTTGGTAAGATCATCAAGCCTGACAACCTAAATTAAAGACCTGGGACCCACATACTGAAAGAGAGAATGAATTCCTCCAAATTGATCACATAAACATGCCTCAGCACATGTGTGCCCAAATGTACATTGTACATGTATTCATTAAATAAAGATACAATTTAAAAAATTGAAAATAAAAGACTAGGGTCTTACCTAGAAATTTACTTTGTGTCTACTGCATTGCAATTCTGTCTTTCTTTACTATTTTAGGCAGATAAAAGATTGATTATCCCTTTAAAAAACTTCTCTAACAAACAGCATTTATTTTTTAATCCAATTTTTTCACTTTGTCTTGACTAGTCCATAGACTCTATAACCTAAGATGGTTTATAGAAGAAATGAGTTTGGATTATTAACTGGCCTACACGTTCCTTGGATAGTAACTAGATTAGATCTTACACAAATGTCACTGTATATCTCCAAATGATATGTATAGTTTGAAAAACCATGATTTTTACCATCAAAATTTAAATATTGAAAACAGCCACAATTCTGGGGGGAGGAGTGCAAGAGGGATGTAAATGACCTAAAAATAATTTTAATAGAATCAAAGCATTCTACAAAATTATTTTTCTTTATGAATCACAGCATCAAGAAAAGTCAATTATGGCAAGGCAAATTATTATTGGAATTACATATTAAGAGCCATAAAAATCTTTGGCTTTGTATTTTCTGGATTCTACTCTAATGAATAAAGTCTTGAAAAGGGAGACCCTCCCACTCCAAATTGTACTGATAAATATGCTCTGTCTCAACATTTATGAAGAAAAAAAATAGAAGCAAATAAAATTTTCAATAGTGGAATGAAAACTTACGGCTTGTCAACCAACAAATTAACAGGTAGCATCTGAGATACTATTAACAACATAAAAAACTAGGAAAGTCTTTATAGTATGTTCTTAGAACAATATGTACTATATTTATATTGAACATATAACATAGTTACATGTACTTAAGTAACTATTATTGAATAATCTATTAGGAAAAATAAAATTTTAATCTATAAAATCCACATTTTCCACATATCATAAGGAATTTTCAAATTTCTTCTAAAATGAAAAACAAAGACCTTGATAAATCTTCAACTTTAATATATTCTAAAAAAGTTTAAGCACCAAACTTATGATTTAGCCTTGTCTAACATACCAGAATTCTATAAGCAGTTCTGGCTTTTAAGAAAACTAAGGGAATGAAGAGTTGCTGAACTACTATTCTACTAAAAATATGTAAATATCTTTAGATAAAAATATTAGATTATTTTAAAACACATAATTACTATAGGCAACAACATAGCTCAACTTCTAGTCAAGATATTAGAAATCCAGGCACTGAAGTTCATCCTAGCACAGCCATAAGTGTATAATTGAGCCATTTTAAATTCCAGTTTTGAGACTCCTACATCTGTAGACAGAAGGCAGTATAATGAACACTGACATACACTAGGAACCATAAGTAATCAGATAAGATTTAAAGCTATAAGAAATGCTTCCTCTTTCCCCACCAATACCTTCTAATTTCTAATATGAACAGAAAGATTATGTAGATCATTTTAGCCTGGAGTCTACCAATCTGTCTTTTAAAAAACGATATTGGAACAAAGTAATAAAAAAAAGGGTTATAGATCTAAAAAGAGACTCCAGAAAAGAAATATGAATTGCTAATAAACACTTTAAAGAATTCTACATCATTAGCCATTAGAGAAATAGAAGTTAAAACTTTGAGGCTACATATCACGCCAGTCAGAATGACCAAAATCAAGAAATAAATTTGTGAGTAATCAGTATGTAGATAGTATGACTGAGCCATCTTTTCAGTCCTAAGAACTCTTTAGGCAGATTCCAAAAGCACTCTGAACAAAGGCATAAACCTGCAAGCCCATCTACTGGGGGGGTTCGGAACAGGAGGGTCTCTGTTCAAGATCAGCCTGAACTATAGTCAATCAGTGTGTCTGTTTCTGTCACACACACACACACACACACACACATACACACACACAGAATGAGAGAGAGACTAAAACTAATGGGGGTGTGGGGTGGAGTGTCAGAAACTACAGACACAACTTAGCAGTTAAGAGCAATTGCTCTTTCTGTAAAAGACCTGAATTTGGTTCCCACCATCCATGCATGATGACTCACAACTGCCTATGCCTCCAGCCTCTCTTCTGGCCTCTGTGAAAACTGCATGCACAAGTACAGATCCACACATATCTGCACATAAGTAATATATATATATGTATATATATGTATATATACACATATATACATATATATACATATATATAATGAGAGGAGAAAGACACAGAGAAGTATCAAGAGGATTTCCAAATCCCAAAGAGGAAGCTATTTCAAAACCAAGTTGAGGAGGGAGGTCAAATGAAATAAGCAGAGAACAGCTTGTATCATTATCTGCCTCCATTTTTTTAGTTAATAGCACTGTTTCTCCAACTTTAACCTTTATAGGAGACTATAAATGTTCTCACTATCTAACATATGCATTAGTTTTAGTAAATATTTATAAATGTTAAACTTAAATTCTAAACTATCATGTGTGGGGTGTGATGCCTGCAATCCTAGCACTTGGGAGATGAGGCAGGAGGATTGCTTCAAATTTGAGGTTGGCAAAGGTTAGATACTGAATCAGCGAGAAACAACCCTGTCTCAAAACCAACCAAATAGCTGGAGAGATGGCTCAGGGGTTAAGTGCCGGTGCTGCTCTTATAAAGGACCTGGTTTCAATTTTCAGCACCTATATAGTGGGTCACAATTGTCTGTAACTTCAGTTCCAAGGGATCCCTCTTCTCGATTCCACTTGTACCTGGGATACATATGGTGCAAATGCATGCAAGCAAACACAAAATAGATAAATAAATAAATAAATAAATACATAAATATCTTTTAAAAACAAACAAAAAGTAAATTCAGTTTTACTTAATTACTAAGCCATCCCTTAGAGTCTACATGCTAAAGGTTTAAAATACATGATGATAATTATTTTCCCTATATGAGAAAGAGTAATGTCTATTTCACCTACTTGGTAAGGCATTTAATCTAACTGCATGTACTAATATAAAATAATGCCAATTTTACTGGATTTGAGGAAGTAATGAACAAGTACAATATTCAATAATAAAGCTACTGCTAAGCTCTGAGAGCAATATCCACAGTTTAAAGTATTACTTTGATAATACTCTTTCATAAGTAGAACATCAAAGAGTATATTCAACATAACTTCAACATTTAGTCACCAACAAACTATTGATACACATAAAAGACATGAATGTATCCCAAAAGCTTTCTAAGTGAAAGAAATAAGACATGCAAATGTCTTATACACCATAGGGTTCCACTTATATGATAGTCTAGAAAAGGTCAACGCTATAAAAACAAAATCAGACTCTATTGCTAAGAATTGGGATAGAGTTAGGAAATTGTTTACAAAGGGACACAAGAATACTTTTTAGAATAATGGTACTACTCTGTTCATAGTGGTGGTAAATAACAAGATTTAATGTTTGTCAAAACAGAACTGTATCTAAGAGTGACTTAAATGACATAAATTATCTCAATAAGTCTAATTAAAAAAAATTTTTTTTTGGTTTTTTTCAAGACAGGGTTTCTCTGTGTAGCCCTGGCTGTCCTGGAACTCACTCTGCAGACCAGGCTGGCCTCAAACTCAGAAATTCACCTGTCTCTGCCTCCCAAGTGCTGGGATTAAAGGCGTGCCCCACCGCTGCCCGGCTAATTAAATTTTTTAATCCACCTATCAAATCACAACTTCAGTTGAATACCATTTTTATATGTAGTGATATATTTCTCATTAAAACCTAATCTCCCTTACATATAATAGTTGAGATTAGCAAAGAAAACTTTAAAGCCATGTTAAGATTAAAATGAAATAACAAGATAACTATTTTAATAAACTCTACTATATTATTCCCAACTATATAGTCCAAATGACCAGAGCCAACAGGGGTAAAAAATGTTTCTTATATTACACAGTCCCTACAGCTGAAAAAAGTTCTGTAATTTTTATTTGATTCATTTTTATATGCAAGTTATACTATGCATGTAGTACTAGGGATGCATGTAAGTAAAAAAGCCCTTATCCCAGATGCAAGACCTGCAGCCAAGAAAACAGTATTTTGAAACTTAACTGAACTAAAACTTGCCATTGCTACTTGTAGATGTAGAAACAGATCTTTAGGAACTATACATGGCAAGAACTATATCTCAGTAGTTTAGTGATTAAAGGAAAAGGAAAGGGAAAGAGAAATAAAAAAGGAAGAAAGGAAGAAGGGGGATGGAAGGAAAGATACAGCTCAATTTCAACGTAACAATTCAACCAAGCTTTACCAAGGCCTAAAGCAGGAAGGCCCGGCATTATACAGTGAATTGACATAGAAACAAGTCATTTTCTCTACAGGTATGATATAAACTCTACAAGTGCTATAAAATGTAATCAAGGAAGTACTCATAAAGTGCTTTACTTCTCACAAAAGCACTCACTAAATATTTTGAGAAGTAAAGCATGTGTAGTCAAGTGGGAACATCAGGCAAACATTTCCATGGATAATGCCAAGGATTTTCCAATAAAGTCCAATATTTTGAACTTTTCTGTATCTATATTCTATATACTATGTAAAAATTTCACTCAGGCAGAGAATAAATGTATTAGCTGAGTTAGGTAAAATATATATATGCCATACATGGCTTTCAGGATAACCTGAGCGAGGCTGTGGGATACTGCATTCCTAGTTCTTTTCTCAAGAAAGAAGGAATAGTAACTTTCAGGCTTACTGTATTTCAACTTTCAGTCTCAAGAGTTATCTTTTAAGACATAAGAAGGACCTTGGAGAAAATGTCCTTTGTATCACTTAAAAAAAAAAAAAAAAAAAAAAAAAAAGGAACAGTACTACTAGTTATAATGAACTATGCCTAATGTAACCCATGTCAAATTTCAATTTGGCCATTACCACAGAAAAACTAAACTCCATATATAGCCTATCCCCAATGATCAATTTCTTTAGCTGAAATTGGCAAATCATAATACCATCAGATAAAAGACATGTAAAAAAAAGTTTTAAGTAGCTCCTTTAACTGTGGCTCTTTTGGGACTCTAGGAGTCATGTGGGTGCTGTGAAAATTTAGCAATAATAAAAGGATTCTGTACATATAACAACCAAGAATGAATTCGAAGCCACGCAGAGATGACTTTGGACGTGTTTTCTCCAGGGCTCACCCGTGCTGCTGCACTCCACTTTACTGCAGCCTTGATTCTCAACTCAACACAATTCTTCCACGGTTCCAGAATAATATACTCTATAAACTGCAGTGTTGGAAGTGCACATTAAAGTTTTCTGTGGTATAGAAACATAATAGTCTGTCCAAGGAAAACAAAAACTTCTAATATTTTCATAACACACTCTGCAGTTTGTAAGTATTAGTTTATCTTTTAATGCAGTCTAACATAATTAGAATGCTAGATTTTTTTAAATTACTATTTAAATCGCTACCCATTTGGTTAACTAGTCATTGTATGCATTCTGGCTTGGGACTAGGAACAAATTTCCAATAATTGACCCTAAACATATTTCTACCATTCTGTACTACATATTTATGTGAAGTGGTGCTCTTGGCATGTATGATTATAGAATCTAAATATTAATCAACTCTAAAAAAGTGGTGATACACTCCTTTAACGCCAGCAGTAAGGAGGCAGAGGCAAGGAGATCTATTTGAGTTGGCGGCCAGTATGGTTAACACAGAGAATTCCGGGGTCAACCAGGGTTACATAGTGAGACCTTGTCTTTAAAACAAAAAATATAAGCCTGAAGATATTACATCTTGTAGTATCAAATATGCAGCCAAGATTTAATCTTTTCTGTAACAAATAAACAAACAAACAGCAAGCATAGATATCACATTAGCATGCAAATGTGCTTTAGTCTTTAATGAGTGGGAAAATAGTATGTATGCCAAAGAATTGTTTTAAAATAAATCTTGTTTATAATTTGTTTTAAATAATTTATTTTTATTTTATATGTGAAGGCAATTGTTGCATTTATGTCTGTGTACCACATGGTTGCCGTGCCCACATAGGCTAACAGAGGGATCTCCTGGGACTAGAATTATAGATGACTGTTGGCTGCCATGTGGGTGCTGGGAATCCAATTCAGAGTCTCTGGAGGAGCAGCCAAAGCTCTTAACCTCTGAGACATCTCTCCAGCCCCAGTGTTTACAATTTATTATCAGTAAATGCTGGATTTACATACCCATATACTCCAGGGCCACATAATAATTTCTTGGGCAAAAAAAAGGATCATGAATGGAAAAAAGTTTAAGGAGCCATGCTTTATAATTTTTTTTTCTTTTTTTTCCCCTTTTTTTGGTTTTTCGAGACAGGATTTCTCTGTGTAGCACTGGCTGTCCTGGAGCTCACTCTGTAGACCAGGCTGTCCTCGAACTCAAAAATCTACCTCCCTCTGCCTCCCAAAGTGCTGGGATTAAAGGTGTGCACCACCACTGCCCTGCTAGCTTTATAATTCTTAAAGGGCTTCCAAGTAGCAGTGTTAGATAACACAGTGACATATTTCTTTGTTAGGATTAATTTCAAGGACATTATTTGTTATGAAATTAACAAACACCATCGATACCAACCACAAAGCTTCAGATTTTAATGTAAACCATGCTGACTTTTAATACTAATTTAGAAATTGTTAAAGTATCTAGAACAATATGCATTTTTTAAAAGTACTTGTCACATATCAACAAGTATGCATTTCAGCTGTATAAGACAGCATGATTCTTTGGACTGCAGAAGACAGCCTAAATATCAAAAATGAATCTACTATTTCAAGTTTTGTCATGGCTTTGGATTTCCTCAGTTAAGTAAAACTAAATAAATTAGTTTTAATAAATTAATTTCTGCATATCCCAGGAGTTTTCTTTCTGACAAAAGGCAAATATAAATAAAAGATAACTTTAGAGTTTAATGTATCCATGTTAAATGATATGTTTGATACAAGTTAGATGGCAAAACCAATTTACCTACATAATTATTTTTAAAAATTTAGTGCACTCAGGGCAAAATCCTGATGCTTAGTATTTTCATAAAGCAATTAAACACTGCAATAAAGTCATGAAAATAAAATAGCTCTGACATTTTTAAGAGCTATTTTATACATATATTTTAAATATATGGCTTATATATTTAAAAATCATTATCCTATTTAAATACATATGTATATATACAAGTATGCATGATATATAGTAACAAAGTATTATATAAGACTATAATCTAGTAATAAGTAAGCTATAGCTCATCAAAACATAACTCTTCTCTTTTGAGGAGGCGGGGGATATAGGTCAGTGATAAGAGCACATACTAAGTATGATGGGGCCCTGGATCAGATCCCAAACACTAAGCACACAAAATATCTTAAGGCTCTCTTAACAAACTTTACAAGAAAAAATACTCTACTTTATAACCAAGCCTACACTTTTCATGAAAAATTCCACTATAAAACTTCAGGCTGGAGAGATGGCTCAATGGTTAAGAGCACCAGCTGCTCTTCTACAGAACCCATGTTTGGTTCCCAGCACCCACACAGCAGTCCACAAGAGGCTGATTTCAGTTCCAGGGAATCTAAAACCTCCTCCTGTGGGAACCAGGAATGCTCATGATGCACAGATACACATGCAGGCACAACATCCATACACATTAAAACAAAAAATTATAAACTCTGAAAAGGCAAGATGGAAGAATGCAAAGAGTAGAGGTATTTTAGGATTAGACTTATTTGAGTTGGAATTCTCTTAACACTCACTAGATTTACTTCCCAGAACAACTTTTAAAACATGATAAGCTTCTGTTTCCATGTCTGTAAACAAGAATCCTATGGCTTCACTGAGTAACTGGAATAAAGTACCAACACTGTGATATTTTCTAACTTTTCACACTTTGCAGTGCGACCCTGAGCTAACCTCCTATAAGTTTGTTTTACAACATGTCAACCTCAAAGAACTGAGAAAGTTAATTGTAAAGACTCCAGAAATGTTTCTGGCACAAGAAATCCATTCAATACTACTACATATTAGCAGGTGTGGTGGAGCAAACCTATGATTCCTGCACTCAGGAGAAAGACAAAGGATCCAGGCCAGCCTTGTCTACATAGTACATTCTGGGCCTGCCAAGAGTACACAGTGAGGCCACATCTCCTGTCAAAACACACACCCACTCAGCAACAAAAATGCAGAACAAAACAACCAAGTATTACAAATCAAAAGATATAACACTTCACTGAAAAAGATTAAATTTTAGTGTTATTCCTATATTTAACTCAAATCCACCTTCTAAAAATAAAAATTCACCACAATGGGTTTTATTTTAAATGGACTATTTCAAGGTTGGGTGTGGTGGTGCATGCATGCCTTTATTCTTGCTCTGGGGAGGCAGAGGCAGGAGGATCAGTTTGGTAAACACAGGGAGTTTCAGGCAGACCTACACAGTGAAACACTGTCTTTTTTTTTGTTTTGTTTTTTCCAGACAGAGTTTCTCTGTGTAGCCCTGGCTGTCCTGGTCTCACTCTGTAGACCAGGCTGGCCTCGAACTCAGAAATCCACCTGCCTCTGCCTCCCAAGTGCTGGGATTAAAGGTGTGCGCTGCCGCCACCACCCAGCCTGAAACAATGTCTTGAAAAGGAAAAGGAAAAAAATAAAAACAGGGTAAAGAAAAAAGGGGAGAGGAGAAATGTTGCTATTTCAAATGCTTTGCTGGATCCTGCAGGCCATGGTGATGCCCATCTTTAGTACCAGCATTTGGAGACAGAGAACACTGTTAGTACCCAGCTAAATAATGAGACCCTGCCTAAAACAAAACAAAACCAGACAAAATTTCCACAAAACTATGTAATGGCAACAGCTCTTGAACAAGTGTTCAATCAAATGGATGATTCTGAAAGGATCAACATTTGACAACTATATAAATGCTGGTATTTTAAAAAAATTTAGTCACACTAATTTATATATTTTTTATACTACAGTTAGTTGGTCATTTACATTTTTAAGAATGAAATAACTCTACAGTTATTTTCTCCTTTCTGAAAATAGATACTAGGACAATTACGTACCCCTTCCACACACACTTAAGAGAAGTAAAAAATAAAGACCACTTAACAAAATTAAAAAGCTAGTTAAAATTTGATTTCAAAAATAGCATATGTATAGGACATAAATTCTATCTTCCCAGCATGACATACATAATTACTTTAACAATACAGCTTTGAATGTTGCACCAATTGAGAAACCAAAGTACTGCATGAATTCGACAAAACTAAAGATACAGAACCTTGGGTTTTTAAAAACAAATGTGTGCCAGGCTAATTAATTATTCATATACTGTATAACTATGATGATTTTTCTACATATTCCTTGCCTCAGTTTTTTTATCTGTAAATTGTGGATAACTGTTTCTACTTCATGTACTTTCTAGAATTAAGTAATATTATGGGGGACATACTTAACACAATTCCTGGCAAATATAGGCAATCAAAATCTTAAATGGGGAAAAACTTAGTTGACAATACTCTTATTATTAAATAACCTTTCTTACTATTAAATGCCTTAAAAATGATAATGCACTCTCATAAAACTCAATTCATTAAAATTAACTCCAGGTTTCTACAAAAACAAAGTTGCATATACTAAATATCTAAAAGTCACTTTTATTAGCTTACTTGGGAAAAATATTCTAATCATACAAAATACCCTTTGAAATTAGAATGATGCCCTTAATTGGACAGAAATGGGTTTTCTGAAGTTGCTGTAAAAATCAAATAGAAACACTAAGACTCCACTAAAGTCATTTTTAAAAACAAAAAGTAAACAATTCAGAAAATGTTACACATCATTTACAACAAATATAGTCACTTATAATCCTCAATCGGTACACAGGAAAACAAAATCAGTTGTTTGAACACACACCAATGTATATCAAACTACAAAGTTCTCACCAGAAAAATATAACCATGGGGGTTCGGGGGTGGGGGTTGCAGATACCATCTCTTTTAAGAGTTAAAAAAAAAAAAGTAAGGTATAGTATTATCACTAAGAAATACATGGTTTGAAGAGCAAAAGGCAGACATAAGAAATGTAATAGAAACATAATCTGATACAAAGAAAATGTATTAACTATCAGGAAATCCCTTTAACTCACTCATTTTATATGTATCATTTGATCTCTGAGTGTGAAGTTTTTTCTATTAAAAAAAAATCACCCCAGTTATTTCTCTCATATAAACATAATAAAATTTATAAATTGATTCAGGCAGATTGAAAATTCTAAAACCATAAAATATTATTATAAAAGATAACTATTGAAAATAATGAATTTTAAAATAATCCCTGAAGTTTTGAGGAGCATAAATTTACCATCAAAGCAAAGAGTATGTTTAAAACATTAAAATAAGCATCTTCAAGGTTAAAAATTTATTATAAGGATTCTATAAAAGTACCTAGTCAGTACCTTGATAAACAGAATTAAACTACATTTCTCTCAAAGGAATTTACCCTAGATCTCCCAATGAGTCAATATAAAAGTGAAATATTAGCTTAATATTTTATCAACACTTCCAAATGATGCTTTTCTTAATAACCAATAGAGTTAAATTAACATTAAAACACAAAGTTAGTTGTTAATTTTGTTATGTCTTATCCTGAGGAAGTAAAAATAGACTAGGGTATGTCAAAATCTAATACAGATATGTCAGATGTTTTTATGATAGTCTGATGATAGATTAGTATAGATAAACTTTCACACATCAACTGGTGTAGTTCTAGTCATATTTTAAAATTTTAATAACAATCACTATACAAAACCAAAGTTGTTTACTACCATAGTAAAAATCTTTACTTTTCATCTCTACTGACAAACCTTAGTCTTTTTTTTTTTCAAATACACCCCTCCTTTTCTTCCTAAATGTAGGCAGCAGTAAAATAATTTCTAGCACTGGTTCAAAAGACTTTTAGTAAACAGATGGCTTTAGAAAGCATCCCAATCTTAAAAATGCTGCAGTTATTATGCATTTTAACTTTGATTTACTAGAGTCTCATTACTTACATTAAGATTATTTTTCTTTCCAAGTTATACAAGTTATTGGTAACTCCACACTAAAAGAAAAAAACTATGCCAGAGTTGATGTTAGACACACTAGGGACACGTTAGGTATATAAAGAATATCTCTCCAAATACTATAACTAGAATTACTAAATTACTGGAATGTTTAGTGGTTGTATCTTTTCACTGGATTAAAGGGAGGAAGGGCAGCCCAAGATCTTCACTGGTGAGTATCTCAACCAATGCATGTGAGATGCAATAGACTACCCATAATCCTTCATGAAACTAAATTGTTCTCCCAACTAAATTATCCAAAAAGTTCAAGGATTGAGTTTTCCCTTTTAAAAACAATCTATTTAAATTAAACTGAGCCAAACAACTATTTTCAAATTACTTTAAAGAACTGTTTACACTATCTTATGAAAGCATTACTAACTGAACATTACTTACAAATTACAAAATATGTAGAGCTCAGATAATAAAGAGAGGAAAGGACTAACTGTAACTTAATATGTTGATCACATAGACTAATAATCTACTAGACTGATCCACACGTCTGCATAAGGCTCCTTGTAACTTATAAAACTGTAAATAAAGTTGCTTCTGTTTATGAAAACTAATCAAGAACTCTTTTCCCATTATCTTTCACGGAAATAAGTTCATCTCTTGACATACAGTTCAAATTGAAAAAGATAAGTTTTCATTTCAAGTTGAAAAGATAATCACAGAGCCTTTAAAACATCTTTTTAATGACGCCTTTACCCAACCCTTTACACGCCCCCGCCCCCAAACACCAAACTGCTTTCTCCAGACGGGAAGTCTTCCTCACTTTAGCATTCCCTCCTGGCATACCCCCGCCACACACCCGCCTTCACCCCCGTAGGCCTGAGGCCCCGTAGCAAACAGAGTCTAACAGGAGCAGGCAGCACAAAGACAGGAATGGGAGATTAGTGGGAGGGAGGGAGGCCGGGACTGGGGCTCAGCAGGAGCTTCAGGCTTTTTAAAATTCAAACTGCTCCCCGACCAATACAAATCACGGACACGCTACTGACTACTACACGGATTTATAGCATTAAAAACATGCCTAGTACGTGACAGCTATATTAACTTCACTCTTTTTAACACTTATCCATACGTCTGCAGGAAAGGTGGAGCAATTTTTTGTAAGCAGCATGTTAAACTCAAAAATAACCCGCAGAAAAGTTACTTAATCTACAGTGACAAAAACTTAAGACACAGAATATTTAAACCAATATTTTAACCACTACTCTTAAAAGAAGGGACCTTACTGAGCAGGGTTGCTTCCTTTTAACAAATGAATTTTCCCTCAGCGATTATGAAACAAAGTATCAAACGGGACATTTCTTTTTCTGTGCAATTTGTTAAGTCTGAGCACTTTTAAAAAGGTATTTCCGTCTTACACCAACTTCCACTGCCAACGCCGCCAGAAACAAACTCCCAACATCTAACTTACTCGTGAACTAGAACTTGTTAAGGATACAGAACTGATATTTTTCTCCAGCATTTACAGATACATTTGACCTATTAAAATGACACCTCGCTCATTACACAGTCAAACATCATGGTACAAACAGCCAATGACAATCCTGGGACTCACTAAGATCTGCCCTGACAAGAAAGGATGGCACCTTGTGTGTGTGTGTGTGTGTGTGTGTGCGCGCGCGCGCGCGTGTGCGTGTGTGTTTTAAACCTCTCAAAGATTCTAAGTGTAACTTAACTTCTATCCTTTGAAAGAAAATAGGTTTCATCCTTATCTCCGCATAAGCTCCAAACACTTAGAATTCTTTGTATTCTTGCAGTCGTTTAGGCTAAAAAGTATCAGAGAGTTTTATGTAGTCATTTAAAATTATCCTTATATAACAGATACAAATACAAAGTGTCGGAGTAAACCTGTCAAGTGCTTTATACTTGGTCTTTGAATAAAAAGTCCATGTGCAACACACACTGTCAAACAACATAAAAGCTCCTGGGCGGGGATGTGCAGTGTGCACGACGCTATGGTTTTCTATATTAAATATACATGTGGACGGTTTAATCCTTTTACAAAGAAAACGAGTCTTTTATTAACTTTCCAACGTCCAAACAAGTTTTGCAGAGAATTACCACTGTAGCCGTGTCTGAGTATTTACATTTGTTTCACTAACTGAAACTACTTCCTCCCTTCATGGGGTCACAGGGGGAAGAAGGGGGGTTGTTTGTTTCACTGGGACGTTCCCCACTCCCGGACCGGGAAAGTTGTAAATATGGGGACGATCGGGGCACATTTGCTGATAGTTGTATTGTTTCCGCCTCCTCACTAGCTACGGCTCGTCTCCCGGGCGAGGCCTGTCACCGACCAGCAGTCGCTCCGCTCAGCCCGGAGCTCTCCTAATCCCCGAGCTCAAGTAGATTCCGCTGGCCCGCGGCCTGCACTCTCCGCCGGGCCTACGCCTCCCCGGCCGCCCGGCAGGAGCCCGGTCCCCGTCACCGAAGCCGGCCGGGAGAGGGTACAAAAAAAAAAAAAAAAAAAAAAAAAAACCCGCCGCCACCCAGGGTGGCTGCCGCCGGAGAGGAGCGAACTCTCGACTCGCCCCGTGGAAGAGACCTGGGGCCGCTGAGGAAACGGCGGGGAGGGGAGCGAGGAGGAGAAACGCTGAGGACCTGGCGCCGGCGCCGCCGCCGCCGCCGCCGCCGCCGAAATAAAGAGCAGGAATTTACCTGGGCGAATCGGCGTCTGAATCCGAGCGCAGGCCGAGGCCGCTGTGGCGAGAGACTATAATCCGGGCCGGGAGGGGGGGTGGCTACAGCTCCTCTTCCGTCTCCTCAGTGCAGGGAACATGTAGAGCCGGGGGGAGACCAGCCGAGAAGACAAATCGCTGCTGCTTCTTCTTCCTCCTCTTCCTTCTCCCACATAGAAACACTCACAAACACCCGACCGGGGGCCCGAGCTACCGGGGGGGCATCGCCGCGGGCCCGAGAACCAATCCTCCTGTCGGCGGGGGCGTCCCTCCCTGCGGCTTGGTGGTGTCGGGTGAGTCGGTACCGACGGAGGGAGGGGGGGGGGGGCGGGGGGGGGGAAGGAGCCCTGTGTGTGTGTGTGTCTCTCTCTCTCGTTCCGTCTCTCCCTCTCAGAACAAAATGCCGACCGGAAGTGCAGCTGCAGGAATGACTCCCTCCGCCGGCGCCAAACACTAACAACCACCCCCTCTTCCCTACTCCACTTCCGCCACCGCCGCCGCCGCCGCCGCCGCCGCTGCTGCCGCTGCTGCGGCCGCCACTCGGGCTCGCGGCTCTGCCTCAGCGCAGCCCGGACGCTCGGCGGCGGCGGCGGCGACAGCGGCGGCGGTTCTTCTCTGTGCCCTCGTCCTGGGCTCTGGACGGCCGTGGATGCTGCCGGCTGTGTCGCTCCTGCCAGGCGGCGTCTACGCCGCTGCTCCGGGGGCCTGGCTTGGTTTTTTTTTTTATTTTATTTTTTTTCCTGAAGGCGACAGCAGCCCGGGCGCGGGTCCGGTGTGGTGGCGTGAGGCCGGGATCTCCCTCTCTCAGGCGCTCCGGGCCTCATGGGCCCCAGAAGGCGGCCAGCCGAGGCCGCGCTGCTCTCCCTGGCTCGCGGGCATCAGCCCCCGGGGAAGCCGAGCTCCCTCCGGCTTCCAGCCGGTGGATACCGCCCGTGCACCCTTCAAACGGTGTTCCTGCAGCCGTGATGGATGGATCGAACGCCCCCCCGCCCCGACCCCCGTCCTGGGAGCGACCGGACCCTCTATCTGTCTGTGTTATTTCTGCGAAGAACACAATCCTCGGAGGTGAAGGCTCCCAGGCTGCCTGAGTTGGAATCGTGATGGTGGTGGTGGTGCATTCATTTCTGGAAATACGCGGGTGCTGCTGGACTTGCCTCTTTTTTTTTTTTTTTTTTTTTTTCCTTTCCCCGTCTTTTTGTTTTTTTTTTTTTTTTTGGCGGTGGTTTTGATGCTTCCCTGGTAGTCGGGATAAGGCCTGTAGGCGACGCTGTACGAGCAAGGAGCGGGTCGCTCGGGCGCTGCAGCGAGCTAGGTGTGGGTGGAGCTCAGGCTCTCCGGACGCCGGGCACTGGAGCTCGGGGACCGGCGCACTTCAAAACATCGTTTTCCTCTTTATGGTCGAAAACTCAGAGGCTCTGGACAAGGCTGGAGTACAAAATGTGAATACGAATACAGCATCGTGCCCGTTGGTAGTGTCTTACTGTAAAACAGGAGGGCATTTTATCGCCACACAGGGTTTTTTGTTTTGTTTTTGTTTTTGTTTTTGTATAAACTTTAAGGGGGCGAATTCTTCAGGTAAAAAGTGCCAATAGGTAAGCGGATTTTACTCAGGAGGAACCATACTGTTTTGTTTTGTTTTGTTTTGTTTTTTTAATAAAATAAGTTGTCAGCGTTAATCGTTTACTTGTATACGCTCAGATGTGCTAGAAGTATGGGACAGCTCGCCTACAGGTTATTCTTTTGCTTTAGAAGTCACTAGGGGTGAGGTGTTAAAGATTTTGTCATTCCTGCTCTCCTGACACTAGATGACTATCGCGAACAGAGGGAGTAAGTCAGGGCGGTGACTTAAGCCCAAGGAGTCCCGCAAGTGTGTGTGTGTGTGGGGGGGGGGGGGTGGAGGTCCGGACTTGATATCCGTGCAAATAGAACTAAGCCTCGCCAAGCTTCTGTCGCCCCTTTCCCCAGAGTGCCACTAGGACTTGCGGCGTCCTCGTCATCCGGGTTTTGCTCAAATGTCACCTGAGTGCCTCCAGCGCTTCTGTTTACCTTCCAGCTTGGCGGCGGCGTTCTCATTTTATCCTCCGGGCTTTCTATCTTGTCTCACTCTTTCCCCAGTAGCCTTCAGGGCTTCAGGAAATGAAGTTTTTTAGCTTTCCTTCGCAGGTGTTCGGCATCGCGCACTGTGGATGCCTCTGACACGCTCCTCCCTCATTTCTGAACTCTAATATAAGTTCATATATACCTAACAGAACTTTTATGAAAGATGGTGAAAACTGGAAACACGTATAGATGGAGCCGAGGTAAGTTTATTAGAGGTCAGGAGAAAGCTCTCTTCTAAGACATTCGAAAGCTCATAAAGATGATTGCTTTTAGGTTTCTCTAGATGACCTGGCAGAGGCCAGGGCATTTGTTGATCACATGGTCTTGCCCCTAGTGGGCTAATTCATATTGCTCTAGTGACTCACAAAACTGCATTCTTAATCTGTCTTCTCCCCCTTCTTGGAAAATACATGCTATTTTGACTGAACCGAAGTCTTGGTTGGCTCGGCTCAAATACAGCACTACTGGAAAAGTCCATTCAGCAAGTATTTACTGGTGACATAATGCATGCCCAGGCACTGTGATTCGGAGGTTGTGTGTTTCAGAGGTTAGTGGGCCTTGTAGAAAGGACTATGTATGGGTACTTCGGTTACCACTTAATTATGCTGTCAAAGCAAAAGCTACAGGGATTTTTAAGTTTTCTGAAATACAGGTTCTGTGAAAGATGAGGATAAGCCTAGTGTTGGTATTTTATTCACCAGTGTGGTTGATGTTTCTCTAGATTTACCTTATTGTAGCATTTGGTATGCTCATTAACTGAAAGGGATTTTTGAAAAGTACAAATGGAAGAACTTTTCTTTCGTAAGTAGCTGGAAGAGTAGGTCTTATAAAATACAGTAGCAGACTGAAAGCTGTGCAGTAAAGGCTTTAGTTCTGTTTTTTTAAATATATTTAAAGAATTTTTAGACAAGAATAATGTTTTAGTAGCTATTTTATACCATTAACATAAATAATTAAATGTTTGGTATAGTCAATCTGCTCGAATTAGTTAATTTTGAGAACAGATTTAAGTAACTCACAAATGGTCTAGAATCTCTCTCAGGAAGCCTCCACATGCCAGGGTCCCGGTTTCCCACAGGTGCCGGCACTTATTTACCTGACTGTATACTTTCTTGAATGGTACTGGTGAGCTAGTCATTTTTCATGCTTCAGTAAAGACAGTTGATATGCTGTTTGGTACAAAATCTTGGCATGGTTTCAGCATTTAATCTAAACTAATAGAACTCTGTATGTGCGTGTTTATGTGTGAGAGAGTGTACACGTGTGTGACTGTGACAGAAGCTGTCCACCTTACTTTTTAAGAGGCTTCTTCTTGGGATTTGGGGATCTATGCTTAGAGTAAACTAGCTAGTTTAAAATTCCCAGGGATCTACTTATCTTGGCTTCCCCAGTGCTTCCATTACACGTGTGCACCACCATGTCCAATCCCGTGTCCAGCTTGCTGGGGACTGAAATCAGATCCTCAGTGTTTGTATTTTACCAACTGGGCAATCAACCCAACACCTAAAATTAATAACTTTAATTTATTCCCTCAAAACCTACTGAACATTTATTAGGTGCTAATTAGCTCTTTTCTAGGCACCTCATATAAAATAAGGAATGAAAGTAGACAAGGGCTCACTTTCTTTGAAGTTTTTTCCGATAACAGAATTAAATAACTTCAGTGTTTATGAATGTTTCTTCACAGAATCAATTTGTATTTTGCTTGCCTAAATTTCAGATCCTTGTTGTTTTTGAGATGGCCCTTCATAGTATAGCTCAGGCTGGCCTTGATCTCTCCATGGTTCTGTCTCAGCCTGTCTATTGCTGAGGACCACCACACAGTGGCTCTAAACAGACTCCATCCGTAGACTCAGTTACTCTGATAGGGATGTTTTCTTGATTTTATTGTCTGTTTACTTAACACCTGTCTTCCTCAACACTATTAGTTTGTCCTCAACACTACTAGTTTGTTTTGCTTCTACATGTTTTTAATTCCTAAAATCAGTTGACTTTTGCACCTTGCATTAAGGGAATGAGTTTCTTGACTCAGCTATTTGCTGAAAATGTTCATGTATATGAACATTTTGTATTTTTAATGAATTACAGAAGGAATACAACATTTTAAATGGATTTTCAAATTTATGTCATTGCCAAAAAATTGGCAAAACTGATGAATTTTATATATATTTTAATGAATATAGTTGCAGTGTGACATAAAGTGATAAAAATAAAGGGTTTTTTAAAATTATCCTTTCACTATGCCTGACAATAATTCTTATTTATATACTTTTTAAAGGGAGAAAACAGCAAATAAAAAGCAAGTAGTGTGTGTCTTGTAGATTATAATTGATTCAAAATTATCTTGTATTTAGGACAACTAATTTAGATTTAGGATGACTTAAACTCTGGTAAGGAGTTAAGGATGCTGATTTTGAGGTAGAAGATTTAATATTCTATATTACTGAAACGTGCTACTATTTTAGCTTGTGTGGATTTTTTTGTGGGGGCGGGTGCCCTCAGAAGCCAGAGGAGACTTGTGGCCCTCAAGTTGGAGTACAGGTGTGTACTGCCTGGGGTGGGTGCCATGGGTGCTGGGAACTAAACCTCTACAAGAGCAGGAAGCACTCGTAAGTACTCCCTCCTCTGTAGCCTCATCTCAGTGTGTTTTTGTACATCTGTCTTTTGTTGTTGTCTTTCTGAGGCAGGGTCTCATTGTGTAGATCTGGCCAGAAACTCAGGGTTTTGAAGTAACTGCCTTAATTAAATTTATGATAATATTTACAGAAACAGTTTGATGTGCTTTATCCATTTTTTTTTTTTTTGCTAAAATTATAGAGGTGAAATTTTCTTCTGTGACTATCTTTCTTTGTTTTTACTTACCATAGTTTAAGGATAAACTTTGGCCTCTCATTAATCCTACTTACTTATAATTAAGAATTTTCACTAACTGTAGATCTGAACTACATCATCCATTTATAATCATGTATCCTAACCAGATTATTTTTTTTATGTATATAGCTACTCTTTTTTTTTTCTAAACTAGGGTAGCCAGTTATATCTTACACTAAGTTTCATAAGTGTTCTGAAATATTTCAATATAAAGTTCTTTTAAGGTCATAACTCTTTAGGAAAGCCTAGTCTACATGGAACCACACATCTGGATTTGAACCAAAGAGTTGAACTATAGTTGTACTTCTTAGTACTGATCTGATCTAGACTATCACTAGTTTAAAAGTGACTTTATCTATGAAGGAAGAAGGCAAGATGTGTTTAAAATCTGTCCCATCTACAGTAGATAAGAGGGAGGCTTCTAAGAGTTGTTTTCACTGTTCCTTGGGTTGAGTCAGCTTGCTATCAGAGAGCCTGCACAATTATCTTAAATTTAAATGCATTATCATAAAGTCATAAAATTATTATGGTAAAAAATATGACAGCATATTTATTGAAAATAGGAATCTAAGTGCATCATCGGACATGGTAAAGTATATATTTGTTGTTGTTTAGTTTTTGTTTTTCAAGACAGGATTCCTCTTAAACTGGCTGTCCTGGAACTTGATTTGTAAACCAGACTGACCTTGAATTTTGAGATATATCCATCTGCCTCTGCCTCCCAAGTGCTGGGATTAAAGACATGCACTACCACTACACAGCTCATATGTTTTAAAATAAGTATTTATCTTGTTTATATGTGTGTGTTTTACTAGATTATTCTTTAAACTATATTTCTTACTGTGAATTATAAGCAAAAGGATTTTTTCTTTGTGTTTCTTTAAAACAAAACAAAGTTTAGTTAATATTCCTCCTAGCAAATATCAAAAAGAAATGTTAAAATGTTGCCTATAAAAGTGAATTTTAGCAGAACAATAGATATTTTAAAGAAGACTTGATACTCTTTTCAGAAAGGCATCTTCAAGGAAATAAAAATGTTGATACAAAGTGTGAATTATGATTCAAGCTTCACAGAAAAGCATTTTCCTCATGGATCTACATCAATTTTGGTGCATTTTGTAAGCTAACATTTAATATAGCAAAATAGTAAATGTGGGACAAATGTTAGGTTTCTGTTCTGCTCCTTCCCAATTTCTCTTAACTTTTTTTTTTTTTCCCCAGATAGGGTTTCTCTATGTATCCCTGGCTGTCCTGGAACTCTGTAGACCAGGCTGGCCTCGAACTCAGAAATCCACTTACCTCTGCCTCCCAAGTGCTGGGATTAAAGGCGTGCGCCACCACTGCCCGGCCTTCTCTTAACTTATACCCATATTGTCATAAGAAAATGAACTGCCATCTTTTACAGAGTAATTATCATAAGAATAAGTTATGCGGCTGGGCAGTGATGGTGCATGCCTTTAATCTCAGCACTTGGGAGGCAGCAGCAGGCGGATCTGAGTTTGAGGCCAGCCTGGTCTACAGAGTGAGTTCCAGGACAGCCAGGGCTTCACAGAGAAACTCTCTCAAAAAACCTGAAAAAAAAAAAAAAAACAAAAACAAAAAAAAAACCCCAACTATTCAATGAGGGTTTTCTGTATAGCATAAACAAATAATTTCTTAATTAACTTTGATTTGCTACCCAACTTATTGTTTATTTACATAAATGTGATTAAAATTGCATACAGAATTTTAAAAGGGAAAACATACAAGAATTGTGAACAGAATCAAGAGAAGTGTATAATGAAAAAATATATAACCCAAAGAAAATTAAGGATTACAACATGCTGAGATTTTTAATAAAATGTAAACATCTCATTATTTTTTCATCTTATTTACTCTTTATAGATTACAGTATTTGATTGTTGTGGTCTACTTAAGAGACTTAAAAGGTGTTGGTTTTCACAGTATCTTAGAGACCAGTCTGTGTGTGCTACATATCAAGAACCTGTTTCAAAACCAAATCAAAGGAGAAGTGTTTTTTAAAGTTGCTAATACTTGATTTTTTCCAGTGACAGATACATTAAATCTTACATTTTTTAAAGTAGCTAAGCATAAATTTTTCAGAGATACAATGATCTAGTTGGACCAAGCCTAAGTGCTCTCTGAAGTTTCACCTATATACTACTACTACTACTACTACTACTAACCAGCAGGGGGGGTGAGTCGCCCTTGAAAGGCAAACGTTAGGACGACCACATGACTTCCTGTTTTGAATTTAACTGTTGTGGCAGCTGTTCTCCTGTTTAGTGTAGCAAAAAGCAATCAGAAAGAGACAAAGGCTACTAGTGTATCAGATGTGGCTATGGTGGCATAGTTAACCTTCAAAATTACCTTATAGGGAGCAAATTGAGAAAAAAAAATATGTGGACCCAAACATTTTTATGTTAAACAATTTTACATTTCTAATTAAATTAGAAACAGCTCAATGAAGAATGGCATAAAAGACAATCTTTTTTAAACCAGATGTTAAAAACTAAGGCCACGAAATGTGCAAACATAAGATACTGACTTTCTTTTTGCTTTGGGGGGAGGGGTGGGGTGTGAAATGTGAATCAGAAAGAGAGGACCAAAGATGGAGCAGAGGGAACTTAAATAGGAATACAGAAGTGGAAATGTCACAGTATTTCAGGCTATGGTGAACAGAGAGAAAACAGTAACTCAGAGCCATGGCAAGCTGCTATGCAGATGTCAGAGTCAACATTTCTTAGTATTTTGTATTTAAAGTCGAAATTAATTTCTAAGTAGACACATTTTAAAATGCAAATAACTAGATCAAAACTTGCTGATTTTTATATACACTTAAAGCAAAATACATTTTGTTAGAGTATTATTACATTGAAGTGATTTTTCACAATGAAATTTGAAAATAGACTTCTTTTCATTATCCATTATAAACACAACAAGTAGTACAATACTGGTAGCCTTATAAGACTTATTTGCAGGTGTTACAGTAATAAGGAAAGCTTTTAAGGTCTTGTAGGAGCCTCAAAATGCCTAATAAGGAGTTATATGTTGAATGAACAGGTATAATCTATTTGTTACATTTCAAGTAGAACTCTTAAGACCTGGATTTTTAACTAACTGCATCAAAATAAACTTTAAAGACTCAAACAGTGTTAAGCAGAATAATGAACTGAATTATGGTAGCCTAGCCACTTACACAATATACTGTTGCAGAAATGCTATCAGAACATTCAGATAATGAGTCCAGGCAAGTTTTAGCCAAAGGTATGTTAACTTGTATTTATTCATTTAGAAAATATATTCCTTGAACTCTTAACTACTATCATATAAAACATCTTCATTTTAAACTAGACAAAATCTTAAATTCCGTGAGACTTAATGACACTGAAAATTGGGATGTTTGTACAAATTCAGTATGTGCCACTAGTTCTGAGGAAATGATCCTTTGAAGGAGATCATTTCCCGTTGGAGCTATAGATGGTAGGATATTTTGAAGTCAGTCTCTTCTAATGCTTTGTTATAATATATTGTTATATATATAGCTGGTATTAAGTCTGATTTAATTATGACAATGGGTCTGAAACTCATAGTCTCTTAATAAGTATATTAATAAAGTGGCAAGAACCATATTAATTATGGACCAGATTTATTCTAAACTTAATATATATCAAAGTCTAATAAAATAATTCTTATCACTTTAATCAGTATTTCAGAATACATAGTATATACATATATTTTATCTCATTTTACTTAATAATTTAGTACAGACTGTAACTAAACTTACAAGAAAAAAAAAAGGAAAGGAAATAGTTCATACCTTGTCTTATTCCGGACAAACTAAAGGTGACATTAGGAATATCAATATAGTGACTTTCGGTGGGAGTATAGAACTTATTGTTCCCTAAAAATTGAAATACAAAAGTTTAGTCAGAAATGTGGGGCTGGAGAGATGGCTCAGTGGTTAAGAGCACTGACTGCTCATCCAGAGGTCATGAGTTCAAATCCCAGCAACCACATGGTGGCTCACAACTGTCTGTAATGACATCTGATGCCCTCTTCTGGTGTGTCTGAAGGCAGCTACAGTGTACTTACATATAATAAATAAATAAATCTTTAAAAAAAAATGTGTACCCACAACAGAAATGCTGTTTTAAGTATTGTTCCTCATATATTTTAAGTATTTTCCCAATGCAAGACCTAGGGCTAAGGAGTTAACTCTGTAGAGTGCACCAGAGATCAGTACTCAGCACCCACTAAAATTAGTTTTAGTAACTGCTCTGTTTTCCTTCACTGCTTCTAAAATCATTGTTCGGTGCATTGTCTGTAATGTCTTGATTTTGATCCTGACATCAACATTCATTAGATTTCACCTATACATTTAGACATTCTTCAAAACTTCCACTTGATATAAGGAGAAAAATAAGTATTGAATAGAAGACCTCTAGTAGTATTTGATAATACTTTATACATGCAAATATAATTTAAAATTTATTTTTGCAGAGGTATAAATGATGCATTGCAAAAGTATATTTTTAAAAATTGGCCAGCTTTCTTTAAAATTTTTGAATGTTGATTGTAGCAAGGAATTCAGAATTGGTAAAGCCTCACATTTAATTTTTATTTATATTAAATCTAGCTGTAGTATTGCTGTAAGAACATCATAGTTGTGAATGCCAGCTCTTCAAGGAGTGCTCACTGGAAAATTAGTTTGGAAACCAGTATATAAACACATCATTATATTACTCCTCAGTATGAAAAGAGGTGCCGGGATGTGGTGGCGCAGACCTTTAATCCTAGCGCTTGGGAGGCAGAGGCAGGTGGATTTCTGAGTTCGAGGCCAGCCTAGTCTACAGAGTAAGTTCCAAGACAGCCAGGCTACACAGAGAAACCCTGTCTGGGAAAAAAAAAAAAAAAAAAAAAGAGTTAAGCATGTGTCTGACTAACATACTTAAGTGTAATTCTCTATTTTGAGGAGTATTGTCTTAATGTAAAAATACTGTGAAAATATGTAGACTTACAGATCCCAACTAGGAAGATGCAGGGGTTTGTGTGAATGAACAGGATTGATGTAGAGGTGCATATCTGTAATCACAGCACTTGAAGCAGAAGAATCGTTAAGTTCAATGCCAACCTGGGCTACAGAGTAAAAGACCCTGTCACAAATAACAACAATAAAGAAAATGTAATAAAACAATATTATGAAGCTCTAGACCTTGCAGTCACTGAGTACATGTGGAACATCTATGTAGCACGGTGGTTCTCAGCCTGTCAGTTGTGACCTCTTTGGGGGTCACATATCAGATATATACATTACGATTCATAACAGTAGCAAGATCACAGTTATGAAGTAGCAGCAAGATAATTATATGATTGGGGTCACCACAACATGAAGAACTATATTAAAGGGTCACAGCATCAGAAAGCTTGAAAGCCACTGATGTACTGGAACAGTAAATGGGAAATGAGTAATTGTTTCTTTCCTCATACAGCTGACAAATTATTATCCACTACATTTAAAACAAGCAATAGATTGCATCAGAAGTACTGTGAAATTAGTGACGCTAATGAAGGTTTTAATAAAGCTTTGCAATGATAGCAAAATTTTAATGTCATTGAATAATTTCCAAATCGTTGACAGGGATATAGGGACTAAATCTAATGAAGAGGCAAAATAGAAAAATATATGTACATTAGAAAGTTATAATCTGAAACCCAGTTTAGATATAAGAAAGTAAAGAGGCTGAGATGTGGTGTTCTTATCTAGTCTAAAGGAATTGCTTTTACCACCCCCAGGTAAGTTTGAAAACTTTGCATTTTAGAGTAGCTGCACAGTAATGATAGGCTTGCTAGTTACATTATCCAGACAGGATAAGGAAACTGTGGCAAACCTAGAAGTTACATGCAATTGCAAAATAGGAACCCAGTTGTTTAAAATGGTTACATTCTTTGGCATACTGCTTTGTCACCTGAACTTTTTGTTCTGACTATATTGCTTTTGTAATTTCAATTAAAGCAACCAAGCCAAACAAACAATAACTGCTTAAGCAGTGGGAAGAAAAATAGAAGGTGAAAGAGGATGGGGAAAGGAGAATCAATAAGAAATTAATGTAATTATATGTTCAAATCACTTATGAAGGCCTGACTATCAAAACAAAGCTGAGGGGAACAGGAGGAATTAAAAGATAAAGTAGAATCAAAGACAAATCAACGAATATGTAAGAGGAAGAAGTCAAATGCAACTGATCCTGCAACCTTAGCGCTCTAGACCAGTGTTTCTCAACCTGTGGGGCGAGACTCCTGAGCATTACATATCAGATACCCTGTATATTAGATATTTCCATGGTGATTCGTAGTAGTAGCAAAATTACAGTTAGGATGTAGCAATGAAATGATTTTATGGTTGGGGGGGGTCATCACAACATGAACAGTATTAAAGGGTTCCAGTATTAGGAAGGTTGAGAAGCACTGCTTGAGATGCAGGATTAAGGGTAGGCTTAGAGCAGGTAAAATAAATTTGATGTTGTTAGAAAAGTTAAATTTAGCTGTGCGTGGTGGCGAATGCCTTTAATCCCAGCACTCAGGAGGCAAATCCAGGTGGATTACTGAGAGTGCAAAGGTCAGCCTGGTCTACAAAGTGAGTTGCAGGACAGCCAGGACTGTTAAACAGAAAAACCCAGTCTCGAAAAACCAAAAAGGAAGAAAGAAAGAAAAAAGAAGAGTTAAACTTGAGGTGTGTATTGACTGGCTAGGTAATTGGGAATGCATATAGATATCCAGGAAATAGCTAGCTACAGTGACAGGAGTCATCTTCATCCATGTGCTAATTGAATCTACTGAGTTGAATGCAGTTTATTTAAATAAGAAGAGGCCAGAAGTTTAAGTGACACTTGCTATGGTTTAATAACCTACTATTTCCTCTCTAAAGCATTCTAGGAAAACTTTATTTATTGTATTCATTCAAATATTTCATATGCTGGGCTCTAATCAAGAACCTGAAAAATCTTACATCACCTAGTCCTGGGAGTTACTTAGTTACTGTGTCTTTTACATTTTGCCTGAAAACAAAAGATCAGGGAAACAAGTGGATTTCCTAAGAAAGCAAGAGGATAACACTACTTTGTAGCAGCTAATTGTTAACACTAAACAAAACTTTGAATCTCTATCTAGACACATTAGCTACACTTTCCTAACTTTCCAGCTAGTTGGTGTTTATTTACAATCCAATCTGCATATCCCCTGGCTATGGGCTCCTGCCGTTCAGTTATCTCTTGGCTTTGTTTCTCTTGCTGCCAGCCCTCACATGACAGCTACCCAGTCAGTCACTGTTTCTGCCCTCTCCACACGTTTTGGCTCTTTCAAGTCAAAGATAAACTCATGGTTCTGATTGTTCCTGTCACCCAGTGGTAAAAGGGATTAGAACAAGAGTGGAAGTGAAGATTTGCTATATTATAGAGGTTTCCATTCTTAAGTAGTAAACCATGACAATCAAAAAGTCCTTTAGCTAGGCTGGTGGGATGTTTCCGTAGTAATTACACTTGCTCTGCAGACCTGAGTTCTATTCTGGAAACCAATGGAAGGTAAATGGAGAAACTTGAAGTTTGACTCCATAAAGTTGTCTTTTGACCTCCATTCACACACCATGACATGTACACCCCCACACATAGAATATTTTAAGTTCATGGATGGCCACATATGTTTTAAATCATATAAAAGTTGAATTCTAGTCGATTATCTATTCAAAATTACTTAATTTTGTAGTGTTCCGAAGTACTACCCAAACAGCTAAGGCAGCAGTCTAGCATATTATCATATATATGCATATCACCATAATCTGTGTATATAATTTGCATACATGCAAATTAGGGGCAAATACTAGTTAGTTAATTTTGAAGGCAATGCTGACATTACAGAAGATAAGAAACTAAAATAATTGCAATATGATTACCTTAGGGATTTACAATTAGAATAAACTTCATTATATAAGCCAAAAGGAGCGATAGAGTATTTAATATATAATGTTGAGAAATACCCAGAAACCTTAAAATATATATCCTCCCTTCTTTCTAACCAATTTGTAGGTTTGTGTGTGAGAGGAGAAGGTGGGGGGAGAGAGAGAGAGAGAGAGAGAGAGACAGCCTTGTTTACTGGGAATTCAGCCCAGGCCCTCCTGCATGAAAAACCAATGCTCTACCACTGAGCTATGGCCTTAGCTCTTCATTTTATCTTCTAAGTATCTGTTGACTTTGTATATTTATTTCCAGAAACACCAATTTAGTTGAATGTAGTTATAACTCCTCAGTAAATAATTACATTTGAAGTCCTAAATTTTTAAATGTGAAAACATTGAATTATTTACAGTTATAGATTTGGATAGATAACAGAACTCAGGAGCTGAGCAAAATGGCTACCATCAATCTGACCCACCACTACTGGAATAGCTTGCTCTCTGGGCTTCTGGCAACCACAAATACACACACCCCTTCCCCCAACTTTCTCCTGCCGTCACGATGATCTTTTCAAAACATAAATTTGATAGTGTAATTTGGCTGCTTAAAACTCTTCAATGGCTCACATTACTTTAAAGATAAGAGATAAGATCTTCCAATAAGTCTTGAGGCTCCACATGGTGGGTTTTTAACGCCTCAGTCTTGTCTCCATCCACCTCTGCCTTATTGCTTTATTCCACCGGCTTACTTATCTTTGCCAATGCTTGGAACAACGTTATTTTCCACGAAGTGGGTGTACTCACAAGTTTTTTCCTTTAGCCAACTTATCTCAATTTGTATTTAGATACTGTGATGTGAATATTTTATTTATATCATCTATACTCTCTAAGCTGTAAATTTCACTAAGCAGGGACCATATATAGTTTGTCAGCACCTAACAGAATATGTTTGATAAATTCAGAATGACTACCCCAATTAAAGAATGTAAAAGAATCTAAATTCTCACATTGCATTCAAAGTAAACTAGAAAATCCAGAGTTTTAAAATAGAAAAGACAACGACTCACTTTAAACTATATTATTTTGGGCAAATTGGTATTACTCCATATATGATTATCTTATTTTATATCTCTCCTTCTCCCATATGGGTCCTAGGTTTGAAATCAGGTCTTCAGTCTTGGTGGCAAGTGCCCTTACCTATTTATTGAACTATATAACTGGCCACAGGAAATACTTTTGAACAACTATCTTAGAAAAACTCAGAAGAATACTGATAAGTACTGCTTACAATATCAAACAAATACTTACATGTCTATCAACTGAGTCTTGAAAGAAATGTGCCATATCTTCAAAAGATACTGTTATAGGAGACTAATAATATAACATAGTGTAAAGTTAGAAAGATATAATCCATAATGACAATTTCACTTAAAGGTTGATCAAAAAGAACTAGAAAATGTTGTCTGTAAGAAGTGGGTACAAAGTTATTTTCTTCTTCATGCTTTCTGTAGCCAGTCTTTGTGGTTGACCAAGAGCAACCAATTGAAAGAGATTTCTAAGTTGCCTTGAGACATTGCTGAGTCCAGTCAGATCAAACTTTTCTGAAACAGAAACCTGTCCACATTTTATAGTTTGAAAATTTAAGAGTAATATTAAATTGCCTGCTACATTTTATTAGACTAATAAAATGTCAAGCCTAAACTACAACCCCAGAATTATTCATTGTATGTGTGCGTATGTGTGTGTATGTATATATGTATATATACATACACGCACATGTATGTGCCAATGTGCACAGGTGTGCACACACATGTGGAAGCCAGGGAAGAATGCTGGGCATCCTGTTCTATCATTGCCCACCTATTCTTTTGAGGCAGGTCTCTTTATGGCTGCCACCTTGCTCTAGGCTGGCAGCCATAAGCCACAGTGATTCCTATTCCCCCCCCCCCCTCACAGCACTAGAGCTACAGACCATGTAGGAACATCCCCAGCTTTTGTTTTTTTTTTTTTTTAAATCCATGCAAGGGTCTGAATTTAGATACTCCTGCTCTCTTGCAGAATGAGCTGTCTTACCCACTGAGCCATTTCTGCAGCACTCCCGCCAGCAAATCTTAAATTAGAAACTAAAGAACATCTTCAAATAGTTAAAATCTTAATTCAATAGAATTAAGAATCTACCATAATAAATGTGTTTCCACGAACATTGCAAAGATGTGACTCCATTAACATAATATACATCAGTTAAATCAAAAGCCACAGGATAATCTCATCAAATGCCACAAAACTCCTTTCTATTGTGTGTAGATTATCTTGAAAAGAAGAATGAAGTTTTTTGTTAAATCTTGTAGTAAGAACTGTGGACATCTGGCAAGATCACTTTCGTGTTTCAGACAAATTTTAATTCATATAAAGAGTTATTAAGAATTGAATGGTTCAGATCTTGAATCAAAAATGTGAGTGGATGAGAGTCTTAAGTTTTTCAACTATGAATTATTTTTTTTTATAAAATGAGGATAAAGTGAGTTATAATTTAAAAATTATGGTTCAAGGAATCCAGCATTCCTTGGATTAAAGGTCAAATATAATGTAAATTCTAAGTGAAAATTAACTTTAATAAGCAAGTAGATGTTTATGAAAAATGATTACTAGGATCTTTCCTCGGCTCCTTGCTAGTTGTATTAGAGTTTATACTCAGACATACACACACATATACACTGTACAAAAGCAGTTTTGATTAACTGTGGACTGCAGAGGGGTTAGGGATGACTTAGTGGACAAGAGCGCTTGCCGTACAAGGATTAAAACCTGGGTCTGAATCGTTAGCACCCATGTAAAGAGCTAGGCATTGCATGTATACACCTGTGGTCCTAGCAGCACCTGGGGGAGGGGTGAAAAGAAGCAGATCCTAAGAGCTCCCTTGGTCAGCCTGGCTGAAACAGTGAGCTGGCTACTGGTTCAGTGAGAGAGTGACAGGGGAGGACACCCATGCTCTGCTCTGGACACTGCATGCACACTTGGTATGCATGCATGCATCATGCAGCCATACCCCCCACAGACCACCAATCACACATGCTATTTTTATAAATATATACATGTTTACATAAGTAAATGTCACTTACACAATATGTATAGATTTAAAAACAATTTCTTTAAAGCCAAGTATGATGAGATACACTGGTAATCTCAGCACTCAAAAGGCAGAAGGATGAGGAGTTCAAGGCTAGCCTTGACTACTCAGTGAGTCTCAGCTATGTTCTCATAGCTTTATCCAACAAACATGACCCAACTCATATTACCACAGTTCAGTGTGGCTTCTCAAGAGTAAAACATTAGTACCCTCTTCTACACTCTGATACTCCCTCCTCCGCTACCTTACAAGTAGAACTAAGAACTGCTACCGTATTACTGCCCTGACACAAGAAATCAACACAACTGTGCAGGGACACAATGACACATGCCTAAAATCCCATCACTCAGGAGGCTGGAGCTGGAACATCGAAAGAGCTAGCACACTTGTTTGTGCTGTGCAATTAGTTCCAGGCCAGTCTAGAATATATCGAGACACCAGTCTCTCTGTCTCTCTCTGTCTCTGTCTCTGTCTCTCTGTGTCTCTCTCTTACACACACACACACACACACACACACACACACACACACACACACAAGCTGAAATGATACTTAGATTGACAGGCATCATTCCTCATACCCCTAGGAAAATCGACAGACCATGGAAAAATCATTTGTTTTAAAGGAACAATGTCACTGTCTTATACTGGCAAAGATTTCACCAAGTTCCAAGAAGAATTAGGAGGAGCATTATAGTCATACATATAGTCATTGTTTGTACTTTGCTTAGCTGCAGAGCCACACGTTCACTTTCATGATAGTTTGTTATATAGATCAGTCATGTTCAACTAAATCAATATATTGTGAAATCAGAAGTTAAACAGACAAAAAGTAAACAAACAAACCCCACAGACATACTGAGACCCAGGGAGAGCCCCTCACACACACATACAGGACTCTCTTTACATGCTGCCTACTCCCAAACCAGCGTCCTAAGTGAGACATTCATTTTTATTAGGGATTAAGTCACTGGTAAAATCAGATGAGTGTGCCAAAAAGGAAGACTGAAATTTTTGCTTTTCACTTTCCCCTACTCAGAAATACACATCGCTCGGGACTCAAGACACCTGTATGTAACTCTTCCTGTCCTGAGAAAGTCATGGCACTTTCTCAACCCCATTCTCTCATTAGCAGTTAGAAATTATAATTGTGGCTAGTGTACATGGCTGAGGGGAAAAGGAAAGGAATGGAGAATTGTAACATGTTAGTGCAATGCCTAGCATAAAATCAACTCAAATGCATGTTGTCATTGGGAAGTTTTAATTTTGAAACGTTCCAAATATATAATCTTCCTTATAGAATTGATATAAATGTTTCCAAAAGTATATTTTTAAGTCATTAAGTAATACCCAAGAATTTTTTAAGTGTTTCTTTTCTTCTAAACAACAAAAAAGTTACTAGTCAACCTTTTGCAGATTTTTCTGAAACTTTCCATTTTACTGAAGTTAGAAACCAAGAAATCGCCTTGGTTTTACTAAGAAATTAATATGCCGTGACTAAAGTGTTATACAACTATGTCTCTTTCTGTGATGAATAAGCTGAAAATGATTGGCCCAAGTCACAGAGTTTGTAAGAAAGGGAAAAATAGGCTGGCTGAGTCTTAATAAATCATTATCACACAAAATTCTCTAGGCTATATGTAGCTACTTATATACAAATGATCACACACATAGTATGCACATTGTAATGTTAGTCCTTATTTGTGCTAGAAAAATATTGAGACCTAGATTAAATGAAGCAACTACAAATATTTTTCACATCTTTGAATCTACATTATTTAAAGAGAAAAAGACAAAATGACTTAATCATTAGAATAACAAAATAGTCTGAATCCTACCGTCTATACTTTCATTTCCATTCTACCACTAATAACCTGACTACTTTAATGTTAATCTTCCTGGCTAATTTGTTTAAATTGAAAAAGAGACAAGAAAAGTAACTGCTAAGGCCCTTCACCTGGAGGCAGCATCTGAAAAGGGGCATTCATCTAAGAATAACATTTGTGTTCACATTCTTAACTTGCTAACTTCTAGCTTTTTATATTCGAGAACATTTCTTGAAATAAAATCTCATCGGGCTTTTTAGTGGAAAGCATGAGATAAACCATGTGTAATCCAAGCATGTAGGAAATTGTGGAGAATTCATTTTTCCCATTAAGCATACTTTTTCTTTTCTTTTCTTGTAAGGACTCAACAGAGTTTCTTCTTGGACTTCACTTCAATTATATTGAACAAGGCTTCTCTCTGCCTTGTGTGTTTTCATTCCAGAAGAGAACGACAAAGTCATTTACAAAATGAAATTATGCTATTTATAATAACCCTGTCTGTTATTTAGGATAGCCCTGTCTGTTGTCTGTGTGAGGTGGGTGGCTCTCCCTAGTCTTTAGATTTATCCTGTATCTCTATACCTGTGGGAGATTCTTTTTAACTTCTACTTTTACAATATATTGATTTCATTGAACATGACTAAATAATAAACTGTCATAAAAGCAAATATATGTATCTATAGATAAGCAAAGTACAAATAATATAGAGTATGACTATAATGCTGCTCCTAATTCTTCCTGGGAATCTGATCAAATCTTTATCAGTATATGAAAGACAGTGATGTTCTTTTGAAACAAATGAGCTGCCAGTGTAAATGCCAGGCATATAGATTTTCCCCTCCTATTGTCCACAACTCCTGGAATCTGAAGCTTGAATATCCTATTTATAGTATCACAGCCCACTGACCTTCTGAACCCCTGATCAGGGCCGAGGTCCCAAACTAAAAGTTCTATTAATTTTAACAATTTTACAGAACCCATGAAGAGAGGGATGGGATGAGGGCTGGTATGTCTGGAAGGAAATACTAAGACTTGGTAACATTAGAGATACCTGAGCGTTTAAGAGTGGGGAAAGTCGCGCTGCCTTGTACCTGAGCTTACATTCAAACCTCTCTTCGCGTGGAGTTCTGTCTGGTTAGAGCGAGGAAGACGGTTCCAACTTAAAATTTTTCGCCTCACTTATATTATTGCACGAGTTTGCTTACTGTGAGTTGTTCGGTTGATTACAATGGTGATGATGAAGTCTCTTTGCGAGATGGGGGTAAGTTATTCTTAGAATAACCCCCGTCTCCAGGAAAGTGGAATAGCCCAGCAATGATGGTTGGAGGTTGGGTGGGCTGGGCACACAACAGCCTAGGTGTGGTCAGTGCAGTCACAGACCAGCTCCCTGATTTAAGTCAAGAAGGGCATGGGGTTTCAAATTAGAATAAAAGCAAGACAACTCTCTCATGTAAAAATTGATTTACCTTAATAAAGATTTCTTTCTTTCTTTCTTTCTTTCTTTTTTTTTTTTTTCTCGAGACAGGGTTTCTCTGTGTAGCCCTGGCTGTCCTGGAACTCACTCTGTAGACCAGGCTGGCCTCGAACTCAGAAATCTGCCTGCCTCTGCCTCCCAAGTGCTGGGATTAAAGGCATGTGCCACTACTGCCCGGCAATAAAGGTTTCTTAAATGTAATTAATGAAAAAAAATTGTTATACTCAAATTCCAATGAACTGTCTCTTACAGTTTACCTAACTGACATCAATTAGGAGGATGTTTCAAGAGTATTCTTCTCATTAGAAAACATTGAGTGTAAAGAAAGGATTGTAAAAAGTATCTAGTGGGAGAGCTCTCATCTAGTAGATGGTATTAAAGATGCAAATATATAACATGGTACCATGTGTTTGTTATAAAATACTTCAAAACAACAACAATAATGTGGGAGCTACATTTTTTCACTTTTCCTCCTGTTTTTTTTAAAGATTCTTTTAAAAATATTTATTTATTTATTTATTTATTTATTTTATGTATGTGAGTACACTGTCACTGTCTTCAGACACACCAGAGAGGGCATCAGATTCTATTACAGATGCTTGTGAGTCACCATGTGGTTGTTGGGAATCAAACTCAGGACCTCTGGAAGAGCAGTGAGTGCTCTTAACCTCTGAGCCATCTCTCCAGTCCCCTGATTTTAATCTATAAGCATTCGTCATTGCTTTTAACATCAAAACAACTCACAAAGTTATAAAAGAGAAAATAAAAATCATATGAAATCTTGTAGTACAAAGATAGCCACTTCTAAAGTGATGCCAATTTTTAAAATATCTTATTATACATTCACATATACATAAGATTTTGTATGACTGGATCAAGCCGGTTGCATGTTTTATACACCACTTTTAGAGAAACAGTACATTGTAAACATCTAATGTCTTTAAGGATGGGTCTGTTATTTTATGTGGTTGTACAGTATAATTGAGCAATAAATTATTAAACAAGTCACTGTTAAAGGACAGATGGTTTTCAGAACTTTCACCAACAGGAAGTAGTATTCCAGAGAATGGCCTGTGTATCTGTCTTCAAGTGCTTTCTTGTGCAGTTATAGTCTCAGACTATAACCTTAAAAGAGAGCTTGCTGGACCAAAATAGGTGATCTTCTTAAAAATTGATACCTATTTTTTAAACTGCTTCCCTCAGAAAGATAAATTTATAATTCCACAAAGTCTGCATATAACTCTGTGACTCATGTGTAGTACCAACAGAGGATAGAAAAAAGTGTTAGATACCGTGGGACTGGGCTTACAGACAACTGTTGTTAGCTGCCACATAGTTGCTGGGAACAACCCAAGTCCTCTAGAAGAGCAACCAATGCTCTTAAACTCAGCCTTCTCTCCCCTAAATGTCCATTCTTAGCACATACTAGCAAGTCTTATTCATTTTGATAAATCAAAAGGATCTTCTTCCTTTTCCCCTCCTTCCTCCTTCCTTCCTTCCTTTCCCTTTCCTCTCTCCTCCTCCCTCCCTCCTTCCCTTTCTTCCCCTTTCCTCTCTCCTCCTCCCTCCCTCCTTTCCTCTCTTTCTTCCCCTCTTTCTTCTTCCCTCCCTTCCTTCCTCCCCTCCTAGAGCTCTCTTCCTACCTTTCCCATTCCTCTCTCTTCCTTCCTCTCCCTTCCTCCCCTCTTTTCTTCCTACCTTTCCCCTTTTTGCCTCCATTTCCTTCCTTTCTTCCTTCCTCCCTCCCTCCCTTCCTTCTACCTCTTCTCTCTTCCTACCTTTCCCCTTCCTTCCTCTTTTCCCCGTCTCCTTCCCCCATCCCTTCCTCCCTTTGATTCTTCATTCTTTTTCCTTTACTATTAAGTTGAAAATATTTTGTTATATTTATTTTCTATTTTTGATTCATCTTCTGATATTGTTTATGTCACTAACATTTTTATGGTGTCATATTTCTGCACCCCAAATGGCAATAACTCTACATTGTGACTATTACATTTATGTTTATATTTGCAAATATAATTATCTTTCCCCATTTATTTCTACTTCATCTTTCATTGAGTATTTTAAGTACTTACCCACTTAAAATTATAAAATGTGTTTATTTTTATAAGCCTTATATTTAATTGTGGAATTATGCTTTTAAATTTTTCACTGTTTATTTATGGATTGGGAGCATGCTCAGGCCTGAGTGATCATGGGTACCATGATTCATGTGTTGAGGTCAGAAGACAACTTGCAGGAATCCAATATCTCCTTCCACCACATGGATCCTAAGAATCAAACTCAGATCACTAAATTTGGCAGTAAGTACCTTTATCCTTTAAGTCATTTTGCCAGCCCCAGAATTATATTTTTAAGTGTAGGATTACAGTGAATAGCCAGGCTTAGGATGCACACCTTCCATCCCAGAACTCAGGAGACCAAGGTAGCTTGTGTGAGTTTGACACCAACTTCATATACTGAGCAAGTTACAGGCCAGCCTGGACTACATGTTGAGACCCTGTCTTAAACAAGCACTAACACCTCAGAAAAGAATACAATGAAGGATGAAATCCATTTCCTTTCCTAACTTGTCAGCTCTAGCAGCTTCAGAGGTTCAATGTGTCATTAGGAGGTAATTTGGTTTACTTATCATCTGCCCTCCCAAAAGGAGTTTAAGATTTCTCTAAGTTACAATCTAACACTATTCTAACTGGAAAGCAACTACAGTTCAACCCTAGTCTAAGAGTTGGCTCATATACAGCAAGAGATTGTCCCATCATGCTGTTTAGAATCTATGCAGATTCTAGATGCTCAAAGAAGGCACCACAACCCTGAAGCCTCCAACTCTAGAAAACTATACCAGGATTTAGAACACTTCACACATTATTGAAGTCTAATAACTGTGAGCAAGTCTGTCCCACTTTGCCCTCGGACGCTAACAGTCATTAGCAATTGTCACTGTTTTAGATAATACCACTGTGGCTATTGTTTTATTAGAACCCTTTTCCTTTTTTTTTTTTTTTTTTAAGTTGATTTTGAAGATTTTTCAAAAGGTGTATTTTTGGAGCATGTAACTTTTATTGCTTAGTGCTGTATTATTATCCAAGTAGAGAACAACATTAATCTTGTACATTCATCCTGTCTCAACCTTATCAGTCTGGACTTTGTAGCTGCTAATATTGGTTGTCAGCTTCACAGAATTCACAGTCACCAAGGAGACAAGCCTTTGTGCATGCTGGTGAGGGATTATCTAGATTAGATTAACTGAGTTGGGTGGATCCACCTAACTGTACACTGTTCTCTGGACTTGCTGAGCTGAGCGCCAGCATTCATTGCTTTCTGCTTCCTGACTACAGTGTGAGGAGCCGCCACACACTCCTGGTGCCCTGAAGACCCCATAATGCCAGGCTATATTTTTGAGCTGTGAGTCAAAGTAAGCCCTATCTCTCCCTCAAGAGTTTTTGTCACAGCAATATGAAAAGTAAGACTGTGGGCTGGACAGATGGCTCAGCAGGTAAGAGCACTGACTGCTCTTCTAAAGGTCATGAGTTCAAATCCCAGCAACCACATGGTGGCTCATAACCATCCGTAATGAGATAACTGCAAAGATATCTGATGCCCTCTTCTGATGTGTCTGAAGACAGCTACAGTGTACTTACATATAATAATAAATAAATCTTTTTTAAAAAAGTAAGGCTGCATCGTTAGCTTAACAAACATAAAAGAGAAGCTTATTATTATTTAAAAATATTTGTCTCATCTCAGAATGCTTTTTTTCTGTGTATTTTGAATTAATTTTTAAAATTTATTGTGATTCACAATAAATTTATTTCCTAAGGAACTCACAAGGAAGAAAATTAATCACAATAAAAATTTTCTTTGTATTTTAGAGAATTGATTTACTTGGAAGAATTAGAATAAGCCTATTTTTTTTTTTAAAAATGAAGTGCCATGGTTTAAATATGCCCAGGGAGTGGCACTATTTGGAAGTGTAGCCTTGTTGGAGTAGGTGTGCCATTGTGGGTGTGGGCTTTAAGACCTTTACCCTAGCTGCCTGGATGTCAGTCTTCCACTAGCAGCCTTCAGATGAAAATGTAGAACTCTCAGTTCTTACTGCACCATGCCTGCCTGGATGTTGCCATGCTCCCACCTTGATGATAATGGACTGAGTCTCTGAACCTGTAAGCCAGCCCCAATTAAAAATGTCCTGATAAGACTTGCCTTGGTCATGGTGTCTGTTCACAGCAGTAAAACCCTATGACATGAAGGAAATGTTCACTTAGAGCAGAAAAATAAAAATATAAAACAGATTCACTCCTCTTTTGCCTTTATAGGAACTTCACATTTGTGATCAAATTTAGAATTGGGTCTAAAATATACTTAATTTTCCATGTTGCTGCTAGAATGATCTTTTAAGAATACAAGCTCAAAACCACTGATGTAAGCCTCCTATCTTTAACACTGCTTTTTGGCTCTTCCATAATCTGGTACTTCTCTGATACTCCAATGAGGACACCAGTTTTATGCTAGTCTTCTCTTAGTTCAGGAACTCTATTGTCTTTACTACTTCAATACTGCATTTTTTCTACCTAAAATTTTTTTTGTCTGTCTGTTTTGTCTTACACAAAATTTACCCCACTAGATCATCATTCTTTAGGCAAATGTTAAAGTATTTTGTAGTTTGATGTAGGTGTGCAGAGAAGTCTGTCAAATGAGTTGGCTAACAGATACCAAATACAGGTAGATGGGATCAGTCCTGGTATTCTACAGCAGAGAGCAGTGACAAAGCTTTTTAGTAAACTGTTATGTTTTATGAAGAGTTAGAAAAAAGATTTTCAGAGGCTCTAAACAAACAAAAAGATAAGAGAAGGAAATGCTAATTTTTCTGATTGGGTCAGAAGTGTTTGCATGTGTTGGAATATGCTGTGCACTATTAATATGTACAGTCAATTCATGATACTCCACAATGGCACTAATCTAGAAGACACTTTAAGAAACATGGTAGAAAACATGACTGTCTTATACAAACAAGGGGTACTGAAATTTAGCTTCACAGTAAAGCCACTTCTAGGTGTAAAATCCTGCCTTACCACTGCTTTATTGTGATGCTGTTAGTTTATCTGTACTATGTTCTAAGTAGGTCATAGTAATACATTTTGAATTGAATTTAAAAATAAAACCTTTATGTTTTGAGATGAATTTAAAAATAAAACTTTTAATGAGCCCAGGGTACTTCCAGTAAAAGTAGTTCAATGACTCTCTGTGAAGAGAATGATCAGTGGGAGCCAATTTCTGCTCAGTGATCAGAAACTTAACACAAAATATACTTGTAACAAGGTTTATCCATCACTGGCAGAGGAGAGAGCCAAGAGAAGAGAGAGCAGAAGAGGGAACTGGTTCTTGGAAAGGAGATAGAAAAGAAACTCCATTTCTTTGTAGTTTCTTGGATTAACCTGGGAGCAAAATCCTAGGCTCAACATCATTTTTCTACATAATTATGAAATGCTTTTATTATTTTACTTTGTATTGCTTTGTAAGCAAGTGGCTATCTATTCTATTTAGTAGATCCAAGTAAAATAAGCTTTCATTTTGAGAATCTTTGCTACTACAAAAAAATCTTTGCTTTGTCTTTCAAGACAGGGTTTCTCTATGCAGCTCTGGCTGTCCTGGAACTCACTCTGTAGACCAGGCTAGGCTCAAACTCAAGAGACCTGCCTACCTCTGCCTCCCGAGTGCTGGGATTAAAGGGATGTGCCACCACAGCCTGGCTTTAAACTATTTCTTATGATGGCTAATTTATTTATTTGACAAAAATTTACTGAACACTTAACTAAATGAGGATGCAGCAAATCACCATGGAGTTTATATCCTAGTGAGGGAAGAAACAAATAAGAACATACGTCTCTAACATCCTAGTGTGATAAGAGCATTAAAAACATGAGAGAGCCCTGCCTGTGGAGACAGGCACTCAAGGAGGAAAGTGAGTGCAATGAGGGGTATGTCATGTGAACATTTAGGGAGCAGTTTTCTATGCAAAGAGAAAACAGGATAAAGGCCAAGGTAAGAAGGCCTTAGGCCTTAGCCTTGTGTGTTGAAGGGGTCATTCTTTTGTTTCCAGAAGAATGTACAACCAACCAATCTCTGTTCTGCTGGAACTTAAAACCATCACTCAAAGACATACCTGGTCATGATAAATGCTGTGAGGGGGGTGCAGGCTCTGGAGAAAGAGAGAGGGGAGATATTGCTGTTTTGGATAACATGGTAGAAGAAGGCTCCTTAAAGAAAATAATTTTAAACAAGACTTTGACTAAAGAATAAAACCATGCAGAGTCAGGTGACAGTTGTCTTAGCCAGAACAGGGTCTGCAAAGGCCCAGAGAGGGAGTAGAGAAAAGCAAAGAGACTGGAGAAGAGCTAACTAGGAGGAAGCTGGTGGCAGATTAGGTTAGATGCCTAGCCAGGGACAGTAGTGCTTGAAGCACTGGTTTATCCCCAGTGAGATGGTGTGCCAGTGCATAGTTTTGCCTACCCAGCATCCATCTTTAAAAATCTGAATTTCCAAAGTAATTCAACAACAATCCTGAATCCATAATTAGAATAAACATTGTGGAGAAGCATGCCAAACCCAAATTCAAGTCCTCTGCATTATGGTAGTTGGGTTGATCACCTCAAGGTAGAAATAGCTTGATTACATATGATCCATAAAACGCATCTTGGGAGCTTTATTTCCTAAATCCACAAAGAGAGAGCAAGGGAAATGGGCCAGAAAACAGAAAAGAGTGAAGAGGAAAAGAAACAGGTATAAATGCACAGACGGAAGCTAGAAGCAGTAGAAAAGGTAAAGGCTGTGGGCGTGGCTGACAGAAGGAAAAGGCTGTGGGCGTGGCTGACAGAAGGAAAAGGCTGTGGGCGTGGCTGACAGAAGGAGCCCCGTTGAACTCTGGAGCCTTGGGAATGGATGGTTGCTTGAAGAGACACTACTTCCAGGATGTGTGAGGATGGCACACTGTATAACCTCTACTTCAGTTCCCACCTCCAGGCTTCTGCTCTGCCAGAGTTCCTGCCCTACCGCCTCAGTGGCAGACTGTGATGTGGAACTCTAAGCTGACATAAACCCTTTCTCCCCAAGTTGCTTTTGGTCACATTTTATCACAATACCCTAGTGCAAAGGATGACTATGGTTAAAGTATATGATATTCTTGTATAAGTATGTAAAAATATCTTTATGAAACCCATAACTGTACAGAATGAAAATACACACACACACACACACACACACACACACACTTGAATCCAGCCAGACACCACCATCAAGTGCCCAGGATCCTTTCTGAGAAGAAGTATTTACATTTCTGAGAAAATTATTTGCCCTGTCTGAATGCTAGTTGTACAGCCACCTCCTGTGGGCTGAAAGTGCCTGGAGTCAAGTGAGAGCATGGGCAGGGTACACAGGAAGAACCGGAATGGGCAGAGGGACACATGGGAATGATGTTAATACAGTACATGTGTATGGAATTCTAAAAAATAATGCATGTAAAAAAGTGAGAACATGAGTTTAAAAGTGCCAGGCCTATGGTAAATGCTCAGGAATATAAATCAAATAAAAAAAATGGCATAATACTGACTCCTTGCCCATACCTTCAAATTTCCCAATGTTTCTCTTCTTAATTCTTTGTACTCTGAGCCAGAATACTGCTCATGGTCCTATACTTGAGGAAATCCCTAACATTTTCTTTTCCCTCTGGCAAGCTCAAGTACTTCCCTCAGGCAAGATGGGAAGAATCCTGACCATGAGAATAGAAACGTCTGATCTCTTGACAGGATATGTTTTCAAACTCTGGTTATGACACACTTACATATTGTTTTGCCTTTAAAAGCATAGGGTACTTCCATTATGTTGTGGAAATTCTATTAAAAATTCAAATAAGATTAGTTAGTAATTTTAAGACTTTGAAAAGAATAATGATAAAAAAAAATCTCTCCACAGTACAATAAAAGAAGGTAATGTTTGTTAACAGTTGGGTGTATACACATAGACATAACTTGAGGAAGGGAGTCTAGTTCCTTCTGAAAATTTTTTTCCAAACCAGAACCTCAGCTTTAAAAAAAAAAAACTGATCATCTCAACTGAGCATATTTATATTCAAGACTGATAATGGACAGACCAATTGACTAGTTGCCTAGAGAATTAAAATACATAATCTGCCCCCTCAGTCATTTCGAATATAAGGAAGAGTATGGATATACTATAAAAAAAAAGATGATGTAAATTCAAGTAGTAGATAGTAATCAATATAAATGTGGGAGAAATTCCATTTGGCATCTGGTTAAAACATTCTCAAATGAATGATAAAGGTAATAATTATATGAGTTAAGCCCGGATCACTGAGGAAGGACAACATAAAGTTTCTCATGATATAACAAGACACATGCATTTATTTGTTGCATGTTTATTGAACGTCATTTATGGCAGGCACACAGAGAGCACAGTACCATGTATGTATGCGTATAGACAATAATGTAATTGTGCAGTATGCAATCTATACAACTGTCTGTAGTGATTTTGCAATAGAGCTATGCTAGTGAATAGGTTCCTACCCATGTGGTTTGTGCTAGAAGTAAACATGGGGAGACTAGTAATAGGTAAGGAAACCAACCAATATGGCACTTTGATGATGATAATGATTACGAAGGCAATGACATAAACAAGGCAAGAGTGATATGGTGTGGAGGGCGGAACGGTGTCACAAAGAATGATTAGGTATTTTTCTTTAAAGAAAGTACCAGTCACACGAAGACTTCCAAGATGAAGAGTGGGAAGCTTCCTTTGGGGAATAAGTGTGCCATCCGTTCCAATTTGTCAGTAGGTCACAGGAAGTGGTGGGGCAGTGGGGTCATAGAAGCAGCAAATACATTAAATCGCTTGTATTTCTTTCTAAAACAAATGCCATATTTAATAGCATGTAACCAGAGTTGAGCGCTGCTTGTTGGAGTGAAAGTTTGAGCAAACACAAAGTCTAGCAGAAGAATATCAGGTTTTTGATGGTGAAGGAACCTGGATAGAAATCCCGGAGACTGCTGGGTGGTGGTGGCAGGTGTGCTTTTAGTTTGAGTGCTTGCCTTGGGAGGCAGAGGCAATCGGGTCTCTGATGTCAAGGCCAGCCTGGTCTACAAAGCAAGTCCAGGACAGCCAGAGTTACACAGGAAAGCCTTGTCTTGAAAAACAGAGAGAGAGAGAGAGAGAGAGAGAGAGAGAGAGAGAGAGAGAGAGAGAGAGAGAGAGAGAGATAGAG
>JADRCD010216922.1:0-21288 GCA_019843815.1 Montemys delectorum
GACCTTTTGTGGCCCCAAAATTCAAACCAAGGGCTAGGGACTTAGCCGAATAGTGGAGCCCTTCCCCAGTTGGAGATAAGAGAAATCCAAGCAAAGGACTTAGTGTGAGACTGGACTGGAGGCATTCTCGAGAAGGTAAGAGTATGAAGATCTTAAAAGAATTCTCTATGGACAAAAGAGCTCAGCCTAAAGAGAGAGAAGTTGTGGGGAGGGGGAGCGGAGGGAGAGAGAAATATCAATATCAATACAACAAAATAAAGCTGTGAGTCTTACAAATCTCCGGTGGAGAGAAGGCAAAATGAGTAAGACACAGCATCCAATCTAGGATTTACAATGTCAAATTTAAACACCGATTTGGGGGCGCACGTCTTTAATCCCAGCACTCCGAAGGCAGAGATAGGAGGATCACTAAGGAGTTCCAGGACAGTCGAGGCTACATAGTGAGGCCGGAAAAAACTGTCAAATTTTAATAGTAAAAATGTACTTAATGGTGAAAATAACAGACTTACTATCTTACTGCCTTAAGTCCTCCGGTGGCTGCCCAGAACTGTGGGAATAATCCTCAGTCCTGCCTGGCCCTCTCTTGTCTCAGAGGCCAACTCCACCCTTCTCCGTGCGCTCCCGACATCCACTAGCCAGCTGCTTAGAAGGCTCAGGCCCGGAGACTGTGCGGGGCTGGATTCTTATCACTCGGGTCCTAGTTAACGCCTCTCCCCCGCAACCCTGCGCAACCCCATCACCTCTATCCCACCAATCCGACTAAAAGGCCACAGTCTCGGTGCAAGTAGACTACAAGACCCAGCATGCCTCGGGCGACAGCGGAGCGTCAAGGACCAGCCCGGGCGACTGCTTCAAGGTGACAGCGTCCGGATGGCAGGCACTGGCCTGTTTAAGCCAGCTGAGCCCTCCTCCCCTCCGCCCGACACTCACTAACGGACTCCACCATCTCCAGCCGCCCGCGCGCGGCAGCCCCGGAGCAGGCGGCCTCCAACGCGACCGAAAGGTACCAGGCGGGTCAGCGCAGACATACTAGCAAGACCGCAGTTCCCACCCCTGATGCGTCACTTCCCCTGGCCCGTGACGTCACTGCCTCGCGCGTCTCTACGGGGGCTGATGGTAGGCAGTCCGCAGGTGACAAGCCCAAGCCGTTTGGCGGACCTTGGAGGCTCCGTGTTTTTAGGAGAAGTTCTGGCTGCCTCGTGGCACAGTCTGGCAAGGTGCTCTTGGCTGACCTTACGGCTGCTCTCTGCTTTGGCTCATATAGGCGGTGCTTTCATGCATGTCCTTGCCACTGCGGGCCCTTGTTAAAGGCCTAAACCATTTCTGAATCATGCCATGTTTATTTTACAACATCGTTGTTTCAGCGTTGTTCTGAAACCTGGTGACTAACCGGTAGCCAGGGTGTGAAATCTCAGAACGTGGACCCCTGGCACCAGAATCACCGGAGGAAGCCAACCCAGCACACTTGGACTAAGTCGGCCGGGAGGGAATAAGGGGGAAGGTTCCTAACGCCTTGATCCTTAGCCAGTTCGGGATCCTTGGCTTTTTCACGTTATTATTGTAATAAACAAGCAGAAAAACAAGGGCATGAGAGCAGTCCGGTTAAGACCAACAACCACCAAGACGGCAGCAAATCTGAGTCCTGACCTCAGCCATAGAAATGTACTCGCAGTGGGAGTGCATTTAGAGCACAAATAGATGCACAGATGCGCTCAGTCTCCTCCTCCCTTAGTGGAGAGGGGACATGAATTTTCAAGCTTAACCCCATAAAACAAGATAAACATTTCTGCTCTGAGTTACTAGATCTATAGGATAGCCTACAGTCATCTTTCCAAATAACTTTAATTTTTTTCCCTTCACTTCAGATTTCCTTCAAAAAACAAAGGCTATTAACAAAATAATCCTCCGCCTGCTTTTATCTGACAATATTGCCTCTGTCCAAATCTAGATAGACTCCAAACCTAAGACTACTCCTAACTCTAAAAATCTCCACCTTGTAAGGTTTTTATTCAAGTATCTTAATCATCTGGAAACCCTATTTACACAAAGGCCTTTCATTCTGATGACAACAGCTACGAAGCCCTTCCTTCCTTCCCTCCCTCCTTCCTTTGCATCTATTAGGAACTATCCAACCATGGCAGAGTCTGAGATGAGACATGGTCATCACCTATGTTAAAATAGCAACTGAACTTCCTGCCCTAGTGTGCTTGCAAGGCCAGTATGGGATACACACTTTTTATGAAAACAAAACAAAACAAAACAAAAAACAAACAAAAATAAACCCATTGCTTTGCAGGATTACTTTCACTATGTTCTATTGGGGTTTTTGTGTGATGCCAAGAATATTGATTTCAACAAAGTCTTCCCTGGTACATTATGGTTTGGGTTCGTTTGTTTGCAGGACACGCAGTTTTAGGTTATAACATTAGCCTACCAACATCACACATTGGAAAGTCGCTATGGTGTTTCATATTCAAGAGTCATCAAAGCCAGACTTGAATTTAGTGACTTGGAGGCATCAAATATGACTAATAACTTGCCTTCTGTGCCAATATATGGGCCTCTTTGCCCTTGTATGTAACAGAAAACCTGTCCTAGGAGTTAAGCCCAAGGAAGACCTTGAGTGTTGTTATGTGTGGGCTCGCATGTACCATGGCATGCATGTGGAGGTCAGAGCACAGTCAATCAGGAGTTTATTCTCTTCTTCTGCCATCTGAGATCCAGGCTTACATTATTTTTTTTATTTGTGTGTGTTGTTATGTCTGTGGATCCTCAAGTGCCACTGCATACACATGGTCAGAGGAAATCTGCAGAAATTGGTTCTCCTTTGTCCTTTAGGTCCCAGAGATTGAACTCGGGTCAACAGGTGTGGAGAAGGCAATTTTACTGGGAGTTTTACAGAGACAGACTGAAGAGAGAAAAAGCTAGACACAGGTAAAGACAGACAGAACAAAAAAATGAGAAGGAACCAGATTAGAAACAATTGCTAGAGGTAGCTTGAGGCAAAGCAGTGCAATTCAGAAGAGAAAAGCCAGGTTGAATTAATCAGCTGGGAGAGGAGTTTGAGCAGAACAACTGAGTTGAACTAGTCAGCAAGAGTTCAGAAAAGAGTAGAAAGGGTGAGCTTATACAGCAACAAGTCTCAGAGGCTGAAAACATTCTAGGCCCAGATTAGATTGTACAGAGCCTAGAAGCTTCCAGGGCTAAGCTTAGGTTAGCAGACGGAAACTATAAGCTTCCCAGACAACAATTACAACAAAAGAATACAAGTTATTTTTACAGGGTTGGGTCCTCCTCAGAATCCATGGTGGAAGGAGAGAACCAACACCTGACATTGTCCTCTGATCCCAACACCCACACGTACACATCACACACACACACACACACACACACACACAGTGAAAAGAGCTTAGAAATTGGGAGGCATCTAGTCCAAACCCCAGCTGTGGCAATTAACCTTGTGAATTAGGACAAGTAATCTTTCTCCTCTGAACACTAAAGCCCTTCATCTGCACAAGTCACTTAAGAGATTATCAGGCTCAGAGATTGTTCTCAGGAAAATCCCTATTCCTTTGTTACTTTCTCCTTTCCTGGCATTAAAGTATTACAGGTAGGCTGAAGTTCGTTCACTCATGAATGTGAGTGCTGTCTGTGTGTGTGCCCGCATGACACAAGACGGCATTAGATCCCACTATAGATGGTTGTGAGCCACAATGTGGGTGCTGGGAATTGAATTCAGGACTTCATTTAGGCCCTGGACTGTCTCTCCAGCCCTCACTCATCTTTCTTAATAAGCCACCAAAAGGGGATGTAGGAGAAAAGAGAAATGTTTACTTTATTTCCTAAAGGCTTGCTACATGCCCTCCTCACCAACAAAGAGAGGAAGTTGTTGGCTCTACAGCAGTCACTGATGGGGTAAGTGGTGCTGAGGACTGAACCTGGAGCTGCAGACCTGGTAGACTGAGCCTCCACTGTGGAGCTATACCACCAGCCTCATTATTATTTTTGTTTGATTGGTTTTTGGTTTTTGTTTTTTTGTTTTTTCGAGACAGAGTTTCTCTGTGTAGCCTTGGCTGTCCTGGAACTCACTCTGTAAACCAGGCTGGCTTCGAATTCAGAAATCCGCCTGCCTCTGCCTCCCAAGTGCTGGGATTAAAGGTGTGCGCCACCACAGCCTCTTTGTTTTATCTTAACATTGAAAACTACATCCAGGGGGCTGGAGATATGAAGGTCCTGAGTTCAAATCCCAGCAACCACATGGTGGCTCACAACCATCCGTAATGAGATCTGATGCCCTCTTCTGGGGTGTCTGAAGACAGCTACAGTATACTTACATATAATAAATAAATAAATAAATAAATAAATAAATAAATAAATAAATAAATTATTTTTAAAAAAAGAAAACTATGTTCAGGAAGAAATTATCAAATGTTAAAAATTTGCAAGAAAGGAGCTAGAGAAAGGACCCAAAGAGCTGAAGGGTTTGCAGCCCCTTAGGATGAACAATATGAACTAACTAGTACCCTCAGAGCTCCCAGGGACTAAACCACCAACCAAACAGTATCATGGTGGAACGCATTGCTCCAGCAGCATATGTATAGCAGAGGATGGCCTAGTCGGTCATCAGTGGGAGGAGAGGCCCTTGGTCCTGTGAAGGTTCTATGCCCCAGTGTAGAGGAATGCCAGGGCCAGGAAGCAGGAGAGGGTGGGTTGGTGAACAGGGGGCTTTTTGTTTTGTTTTGATTTGTTTTTGTTTGGTTAGTTTTTTGTTTTGTTTTGTTTTTTTGGAGGGGAAAACAGGAGAGGAGATATCATTTGAAATATAAAGAAAATATCTAACTAAAAAAAATTGTCAAGATAATTTGAACCCCATTAAAATTTGCCCAAATTGTCAATCGTGCCTTCAAAATTTTCCTAGTATTGATGGTGCCCATATAAAACCTAAAATGGTTTTCAACTCTTTGTTAAATGTAGACCTTCCTTTTTATTTTTTTGGTTTTTCAAGACTGAGTTTTGGGCTGGTGAGATGGCTCAGTGGTTAAGAGCACTGACTGCTCTTCCAAAGGTCCTGAGTTCAACCACATAGTGGCTCACAACCATCTATAATGAGATCTGATGCCCTCTTCTGATGTGTCTGAAGACAGCTACAGTGTACTTACATATAACAATCAATAAATCTTTAGCGGTGGTGGTGGTGGTGGTGGCGCACACCTTTAGTCCCAGCACTTGGGAGGCAGAGGCAGAGGCAGGCGGATTTCTGAGTTCGAAGCCAGCCTGGTCTACAGAGTGAGTTCCAGGACAGCCAGAGCTATATAGAGAAACCCTGTCTCGGAAAAAAAAAAAAAAAAAAAAAAAGACTGAGTTTTTCTGTGTGGTCCAGGCTGTCCTGGAACTCTCTCTGTAGACCTAGTTGGCCTCAAACTCAGCAATCTGCCTACCTTTGCCTCTCAAGCACTGAGATTAAAGGTGTGTGCCACCACTGTCCAATTTTAATACATAATTTTCAAAAAAATTTGGAAATTGTGGTCTACAGGATTTTAGGGCATTTTCTAACCTAAGTCTAAGGGTAGGAACCACCAGCAAAAAGGACCTGACCAAGGAGTATAGAGTTAAGAAAAATGAAAACCAGGCAGCAAGATGGGTGAACTAAAGGCATTCGATGCCAGGCTTGAAGCCCTGAGTCCAATCCCTAGAAATCCCTATGGTTCTAATTACCACAGCCCCTCCTTCTACACAAGTACATGTAATTTTAAAAGGAAGGGAGGGAGGGAGGGACCAAGGAAGGGTTGGAGAAATATCTCAGTGGTTAGTAGCACTTTGCTGCTCTTCAGAGGACCTAAGTTTAGTTCCCAGCACTCACAACTGCCTATAACTCCAAAGGACTCAATGAGCTCACCTGGCCTTCAGTGGGCATCTGCATACACATAGGTATAGACAGAGACAGACGAGACACACACACTGAGACAAACACACTGAGACAGACAGACAGACAGACAGACACACACACACACACACAGACACACACACACACACACACACACTTTTTTTTAAGGAGAAGAAAACAGAAAAACAAATTAAGTAAATGTATTTTGTCTTCTTCTACAGACTATTTTTCCTGAAATAGTGTCTGTCTCTGGCACCAGTGTCAGCTTCCCTCCCTTTACACCCTAAAATAACCCAAAGGTTTTTTGTTTGGTTGGTTGGTTGGTTGGTTTTGGGGTTTTTTGTTTTTGTTTTTGTTTTTTTGTTTTTGTTTTTGTTTTTTTGTTTTGGGGTTTTTGGTTTTGGTTTTGGTTTTTGGTTTTTCGAGGCAGGGTTTCTTTGTATAGCCTTGGCTGTCCTAGAACTCACTCTGTAGACCAGGCTGGCCTGGAACTCAGAAATCCACCTGCCTCTGCCTCCCAAGTGCTGGGATTAAAGGCGTGCGCCACCATTGCCTGGCCCAAAGTTTTTTAAACAGACACTGATGCTAGGTCACTGGGAAAGTGTTGGTGATTCTGCCACACATCCCAACTTTAGGTGTCTCAGCTGCCAAAAGACAGACCCTGGGGATCTGCCACCGTCACAGGAAGGATGATGGCCCTTTGAGGAGGAAGGGCCTTGCTGCCTCTAGGATGTCCAGCGTGGGGTCAAGTGAGCGGCCAAGCCCCTCCAGCACCATGATGGCAACCACAATGGAGGCGAAGTTGCTCTCCAGCTTTACCTGGAACAGAAAAACAGCAGTTCTTCTCCAAGCTCAGGGTGCAGCTGGGTACCCTGGACAACCACATCGCTGGGCCTCGCTTGTGCTGTCCATGGGATTCTCCCATTTCCCCACCTCCCTCCCAGCAGCCCGGAGGGTATACTAGGGCACTAGTGGCACCCAGGACAAGGGTACATCCCTCACCTAAGCACCATTAACAAAAGCCAAGGAGGGAAAGAATGAAAATATCTGGCTGGACCCTTTCTATGTCTTTAAATACATTTTCTACAACTAAAGATTACAGTACTTTGACTACATAGATTGAGATATCCACAGACTTTGTTCTGTAGACCCACTGGGCCTACATCAGAAGATAAAAAAACATATTAACTATACAAAAAAAGCTGAGGAAAAGAGGGCTTAGCCACTCCACTGCCCTGTGCCCTATTCCACCCCTTTCCCAAGACTCCGCTCTAACCGCACCTCACCTTATGGGTCATCAGTAGCTTAAAGACACTGGACAGGAGGCTGGAAACATGAAGCTGCAAAACAAAAGGTCCCAGTAGAATCCCAGAAACATTTCTTCCCCTTCCAGAGTCCTGTCCTTTGACGCTTACCACTCCACACTGCTACACTCAACAGTGTGTGCATATACTACCCAACAAACATCAAAAAGGAGTTTACCGCTGGGCGGTGGTGGCGCAAGCCTTTAATCCCAGCACTTGGGAGGCAGAGACAGGCGGATATCTGAGTTCCAGGCCAGCCTGGTCTACAGAGCGAGTTCCAGGACAGCCAGGGCTACACAGAGAAACCATGTCTCAAAAAAAAAAAAAAAAAAAAAAGAGGGAGTTTGCCAATAGAGGCCCACTCCCACCTCAAGTTTCAAGTCACAGATGCCTGCAGAGGAAAACTCAGAGCCATGTCCACCCCATGCTTCTCCCCATCCCTGGCCACACTCTGACTTCCGTAAGGAAACAGACTAGAGTGTATCGAGGTAACAGAGACAGAGGCTTGCCTGGTGTATGCACATGTGCGTGCATTCCTGAGTGCACACGTGGATGTGCATGTGATTTGTAACCATCTGAATAAGCCAGATCAGCAGCAACAGTGTCTACTCTGTGCATAGTCAGTCCTGCTAATATAGGCCATCAACTCGGCAGAGACAGGCGAGTTAACTGAAGGTGAGTACATCACAGACTCTGGAGAGACCAAACAAGGGCACAGGCTTATGGCATGTCTTTGGAATGCTGCTGCCCTGCTTGATCAGGTGTCTCCACAACAGCTATTCCCAGAGTAAAGCAAGGGTTCTACCAGCAAGAAGCCTGTGACCTCAGCTGGCCCCTTGAGCTTCTTGGAAAAGATGAGAATGAGAAAGGTTTGGGGTTCTGTTGGTAGGCAGGGTTTTACACTAAAAACCCTACCTCCAACTGGGCAATAGTGGTCAGGCCTTTAATCCCAGCACTTGGAAGGCAGAGGCAGGCAGATCTCTTGAGTTTGAGGCCAGCCTGTCCAACAGTTCCAGGACAACCAGGCCTACTCAAAGAAACCCTACCTCAGGAAAAACAAAAACAACAAAACAAACAAACAAAAGCATTCTTCCTTGCAAACTCCCCACAAAGGGCATCCTCCACCCTTCTGTCACTCCTGCTTACACGTGGCTCTGACCAATCACACAGCCTCTCTACCTTTTCCAATGTGACGATGTTCTTCCGGGCCTGAGTCACCAGAGTAGCCATCTCAGCCTTAAACCTTTCCACGTCCTTGCACTCGTTGGCCTGAGCATGATGCAGCATGAGCTCAGCCACTCTGTGGCCCTGGATGGTGCAAAGGAGAGTGGCTTTGTAGAGCAGAGCGAGCACACTGCGTGCTCTTATCTCTCAGTTGCTTCCGCCTGGTTCTTCTACAGCCCAGTTCTCGTGCCCCAATCCCTTTCAGCTGCTACCATCCACTAGGCCCTTCTAAGATTTTTAAAGACACTGCTAAGACAGTGATGCAGATATCTCCCTCTTGGGCCACATGGGATCCTTCCATGACCATGGTGACCACTGACCCAGTTGGAGCCGCCAGGCCCTACTACCCAGGCTGGAGGGGCTGAGTTGTCCTCGTCCCAGTGACACAGACCTTTTTCCAGATCCCTGATCCCCTCCAACCAAAGTACCCACCGTCTTCCGGGACACAGTCTCCACAGCCCTCCCGTGGTGGTCCCCTCACATACTGCATCCCACTGCTCAAGCAGGAGGCACATTCAAACTGGCTTCAGACTACAGCTTTGGTTGGTTCCTTCAAAAAGCCAAGCAGGAATGCCCCTGAATCCTGCTTTTTAAAAAGAAAATAGCTCTCTACCTGTGAGTAGTGGAGCACATCTTTAACTCCAGTGCTCCAAGGCAGAGGCAGGTGGATCTCTATGAATTAAAAGTAAGAACCTGGGCTGGAGAGATGGCTCAGCAGTTAAGAGCACTGACTGCTCTTCCAGAGGTCCTGAGTTCAAATCCCAGCAACCACATGGTGGCTCACAACCATCTGTAATGAGATCTGATGCCCTCTTCTGGTATGTCTGAAGACAGCTATAGTGTACTCACGTATAATAAATAAATCTTTTTTTAAAAAAAGTAAGATCCTGTCTCAAAAAAAAGACCCTCTTTGCCGGGCAGTGGTGGCACATGCCTTTAATCCCAGCACTTGGGAGGCAGAGGCAGGTGGATTTCTGAGTTCGAGGCCAGCCTGGTCTACAGAGTGAGTTCCAGGACAGTCAGGGCTATAAAGGCCCTCTTTTTTTCCAGAGTTTTGTCACAGGAAAATTCTATACTGTGTAGTCAGAAGTGTTTTCTCATCTTCCTCCTTGCTATGACACATCATCTAAGGGTTCCAACCTTATGCTGCCAAGCCTGAGGACCAGCACATTGTCGATGCCCACACTTGTTCCACTCAAATCTAACCATTGCATTCTGGCAATGGTGGGCTTTCACCAGTGACACAGGACGAGGAGACATACACTCAGTTCTCAAGGGCCTAAAAGCTAGTAGGTCTTACCTGCCCCATCACTACAGCCTGGAAAACTGCCCGGAAATTCCTCAGGTCAGAAGCCTGCAATTTTGCCACAATGCCAGCATCCAGCAACACCAGGCGCAGTGGGCACAGGGCAGGCGCTATGGTAGCCATCAGTGTGTCACAGACATTCACCTGCTGCTGTTGCATCTCCAGACTTGGGGACACTCCATCAGCACCCTGGACCAGTATGTTTCCAGGGTGTAGGTCTCCGTGCACAAAGTTATCCACAAATATCTGGAAGAAACTGTATCATTCAGGTCTGTGTCAACCCGCCCAGCCTAGCATCACCGGGATACCTGCAGAAAAAGTTTTAGGGGACTGTGGGCTGCCTGCAACAAGGCAAAGAGATGGGCATTTCACAAAGCCCTTGCTGCTCGATGCTCTCAAACAAGAATTTGGGCAGGAAATTTTGATTCCAATTGGTTAGTGTTTTAATTTTATGAGACAGGGTCTCGTGTCACCCAGCCTGGCCCTCAACTTCTGATAGATCCTCCTGTCTCTACCTCTCAAGTGCTAGAATTATAAGGACAGAGATTCATCCTGCCCCAGCTGTCCTTCCCTGTCCCCAGGTAGTAGGTAACAGAACTAACATCTGGATTCAGATAATACTAGATCCAGACCATCTGGGTAGATCAGATAGCTCAAATGTGCCTCCAATGCCTGAAGTGACAATGTGACTTAGACAACAACACCAGGCAGCCCTCCCAAACCCCCTGACTTCCTTCTCAGAACCGAAGCAGCAATTTCAAACCTCCCTTTTCCTCTGTATCTCATCCCATTGGTAGACAACCTCAATTCTTGATTCACCAGGCAAGAAAGCTCTGGCTGCCTCTCCACTCCCTTTCCCTGCCCTCTATCAGCAAGCTTCTCATTTCATTGTTGGGTACCAAGTACTATCCTATGTGCCCTGAGTGTTTGGGAGCATCCATAGCCTTCTTTTACACACCTGGTCCAAGACACATCCCAGACCCAGCTCTGACCACTAAGCAGGTATTTCCTGGTGTTCAAGGTGCAGCAGATACCCTGCTGCAGCCTTGTGGAAGACGGAAATCCTTGGGATGCCTGCTACTCATCCCCCCTTGTCCTGACATGCAGGAATGAGAAAAGCTCGCTGAGGGCTTCTAAGATGAGGAGGCCCAAATATATTACAGAGTCAACATCAGAGCAGTGTGTCAGTACACTCAAGCCACAATCCTATAATCCCAAGCCTGGCAGTGTGCTTAGGCCACAGCCCCTGTGATCCTAGCATTGGAGAGGTAGAGAAACTAGATTTAGGAGTTCCAAAAGTGCTGTGATCCCAGTACTTAAAGAGTTGAGGCAGGAGGATTAATGTGAGTTTGAGGTCAGCCTGGGCTCTATAATAAGTTTCAAGTCAATCTAAGCTATACAGAATGAAGCTGTCTCAACTTACTATCAGTTTGAACACACACGCACACATATTTTGGCAAATAATGTAATAATGAAATCCTTTTAAGGGAAGAGAACTCAAATGAGCCCCTTGCCCACAAATTAAAGTCCTGACCCCCTGGGACATTCTGCACAATACACCTTCACATCTCCTACTGTATCACACCCTTGGCAAGTTCCACCATTTGTCTTACCATGGTTGACACAGCCTCCACACCCCGGCTGACATGGAGCTACTTCCTGAACGAAACCATGAGTCCAAACAAGGTCCCTTCAAGCTAATCTTCAGCCACTGGCCCTTGATGCCATGTGCTTCTTCCCCAATAGTTTACCCAGTGAACACCGGGGTCAGGTCTGTCTAACACTTAATCCAGCACTTAGCACACAGCAGGTACTCCATAAGTACTGGAAGAATGAACAAAACAGTATCTAACATGCAGCACCATGTCTAAACTGTGTGCTTACAGCTCTTTCCACAGCACACAGAATGCACATCAGAGTAAGGACTCAGCATGAGCTGGGGGTCACAGAAGCCTCTGGGGAGGGGCTCTACTCAGCTCTCTACTTGCCTGGCCCTTGCACTTTCCCTTAAACACTCCACCTGTGTACTGAGCCTCAGGACCCAGATAGATCTTCACACCTTCTCTTATGCAATCTGGCCATGTACTGAGCTTTGGCACCCAGGCATCACCCCCTGCTCACCATCTTCAAAAGCATGTTGATCCCTAGCCGTGCAATCTTCCTCTTCAGATCGGCGGGAATCCCTGCCTGCTGGTAGCTGGACACTGGAACACTCTCCTAAAACACAGCAGCGAGAGAGACATCTTTATCCAGATGGCCGCCCCGCCTTCTCCCCTGGCCAGGTGACATATGTGCTGTCTTCCCATTTGTTACTCACACACTGGTTTTTAATCTATTTATATTTCCTTCATATGCTTCTCATAAGAAATGCCCAAGGGTTGGCAGCCACCAACTCTGCTACTAAGAGGAAAGAGATGTGTGAGGCCCTGGAAAAAGACAGGAACAGGTGCTGCCAGTCAGCCAGAAGCTGGGGCTGGTGATGCAAGCCTGTAGCCCCAGCCCCTGGGAGGCAGCAGCAGAAGCAGGAAGAACAGGAGTTTAAGGTCACTGTTGGCTACAGAGAAAACTGGAGGCCAACCTGGGATGTTATGAAACTGTTTCAAAACTAAATAAAACAAGAAAATAATAATCCAACAGAGACATAAGCTGGGGCTAAAGCAGGGGAAGGGGGAGGGCAGTGAGAAGAACAGGCCACTAGCCAATCAGCAGTCTGCTCAGGGGTCAAGACAACCCACTGAGATGGAGCACAACAATAGCCCAGAGAGTCTAAGAACAGGCCCAGAGCTACACAGCTAGGAAACACATCCCTGGACATCACATTACCATTTACGAATAAGACAGTCCAGAGGACAGCTAAGGTAAATGCGCTTTCTCTGGGTCAAATGTGTTTTCAATGTGTCACTTACTCCTGGGACGCATCATGAGGTCATCGGCTAATAAAACAGCAGAGCAGGTTTTCACTCTGAGGCTTCAGTCTGAGACTACCCGCAGCTCTCCAGACCAACTCTCTGCACCCCCTCTTCTGCTCCTCCCAGGCTTTGGGTGTATAGTAGACTGGGTTTTTTGGTTTTTTTTTTTTTTTTTTTTTTTGGAGTGCTGACAATAGACAATAGACCCAGGGCCTTGCACATGCAGGACAAAACCTCTACCATTCCCGACCTCCTCCCAGTTTTAACAGCAAGAACGAACCACATCTCTCCACCTGAAGCCTCTGTGGGAACGGCCAGTTACGACTAACAAGCAAACGCAGGTTCTTACCTCATATGTCTCCACCAGTATATCCCTAGTGACGAGGGGGTGCAGTGGGGTGGGGAATTTCACAGATGTCATGTCCTGAAAGTTGTGCTGAAAGTGTTCTAGATTCTGAGCTTCATAGCGCAGGTCTATCTGCAGGGACAGTGCAGAAAGATGAGATTTAGAATAAACACAAGAAGGACTTCTAAGATGCCAGGAGGACCAGGTGGGCTTCCTTCTGCACCAGCTTCCCTGGCCCCTACAGAATACCAGGAACCTCAGAGAAGACACACCAGCCAGCTCAAAGCTACCACAAAAGGCGCTAATGTCCACTGTGCACATGAACTCCTCTAAGCCAGACATCAGACCCTCTGATAGGATTTGGGTCCCCTTCACACCAGCCAAAGGATGCCCTGCCCCATTTCCCAAGATCTGACCTCATTGCCCTCTTTAGTGGCCCAGTACCCAGCTAGTCTATCCCTGTTACCTTCTCCTTCCATTCTGATCAGTGTGCTAAAGCCACTTCCATGTGGGACAGCCTTACCTTCCACCTACTGGACCAACTGCTACAGCTGAATGCCCAACCCCATTTTTATCTTACTGAATTTCCCAACTTTTCTCCTAATCTGTTTGACTATCCATGCCATGTGAATGATGATATCCACATTCTTTAAAGATTTTTAAAATTTTTACTTTAGGTGTATAAGTGTTCTGTGTGCAAATATGTTTGTGTACCATATGTATGCCTGCTGCCCGTGGAGGTTAAAAGAGGCCTCGGAACTGGAGACACAGAATGCTGTAAGCCACCACGTACTTGTGGGTAGTTGTCTGCAAGAGTGCACTGAGCCACCTCTCCAGCCCTGAAATTGACGGTCTTTACAATAACATTCAGGTGGGTGCTGATCTGGCTCCTGTTCCTCTCTAGATCATCCTCCTTTGGTGACACCATCCCCACCCCCCGTGCCTGCTCTACCATCCCAAACTCCAGCCTCACTCAAGTCTTACAGAGTGCTGGACACCTGAACAGCCTGACTTGACACTCCTCGACCCCGAGAGTTTGTAATAACTATGGCATGACTATACAAATGAACAGAGACAGAACTCAGACACACACACACACACCTTGCCTGCCGTGTGCTGGGGCTGTTGAGGTTCAGAGCTAGCAGGAAAGGCTAGTTTAAGACAAATGGGTAGCTAGGCAGGGGTGGCACATGCCTTTAATCCCAGCACTTGGGAGGCAGAGGCAGGCGGATTTCTGAGTTCGAGGCCAGCCTGGTCTACAGAGTGAGTTCCAGGACAGCCAAGGCTACACAGAGAAACCCTTTCTCGAAAAAAAAAAACAAAAAACAAACAAACAAAAATACAAATGAGTAAAATATAGAGATGAGAGTTTCAAGCCATGGAACCCTGATGACTTTCAGGCTTTTAATGGGAGCTGAAGTTTAGCTGGGAGGTGAATCCAGGAGTCAAAGTAAAGAGATAGTGACTGGACTAGAATCTACTTTCTCTGTAATCTCTTTTATCAAACTTACTACACTCCAGGACAGAAACCAAGCTCTCTACTCTGGTCTGAACCCCATACTACCCCTCCACATACACCTGCCACTCCCCACAAATCCCTATGTTCAAATCCTAACTTCCAAGGATATGGTATAACCAATTAGGACTTTGCAGAGAGTGATTAGGTCTTGAGTAGAGCTCTGTACTGTCCTTATACAAGAGGCCTGAGATGCTAGGCCTTCTACCATGTGAAGACATCCATGAACCAGAATCTCTCTTGGCCCCGGGCTTTGTCTTCAGAACTGTAGGCAAAAATTCCCTGTTGTGCTACTTATTCCAATAGCCCAAATATTTTCTTTATTGTACTGTCCAGATACTTTACTGTCCATTTCTGTTTTTTGAATCAGGACCAGGAACTCATTTGTATGAGAATGGACTTGAATTCACAGACATCTGCCTGCCTCTCGCCTCTGCCTCTGCCTCTGCCTCTGCCTCTGCCTCTGCCTCTGCCTCTGCCTCTGCCTCTGCCCCTCTGCCTCTGCCTCTGCCTCTGCCTCTCTGCCTCTGCCTCTCTGCCTCTCTGCCTCTCTCTCTGCCTCTCTCTCTGCCTCTCTCTCTGCCTCTCTCTCTGCCTCTCTCTCTGCCTCTCGCCTCTCGCCTCTCGCCTCTGCCTCTGCCTCTGCCTCTGCCTCTCTGCCTCTGCCTCTCTGCCTCTGCCTCTCTGCCTCTGCCTCTCTGCCTCTCTGCCTCTGCCTCTCTGCCTCTCTGCCTCTCTCTCTGCCTCTCTCTCTGCCTCTCTCTCTGCCTCTCTGCCTCTCTGCCTCTCTGCCTCTGCCTCTGCCTCCTGGGTGCTGGGATTATAGGCCTGAGCCATACCAGGTACCCAAATATTTTCTAAATATTAAAATAAGTGCCTAGAAGCTAAAAAAGATTGAAGCTAAAAAGCTTCAATCAGAGGCTCTAAATGAAGTCTTAGTGCATAGCTTCTGAAACCCTATGCATACCTAAGCCACTCAACAAGGAGCTGTATGCTCATGTGAAGGCCCAGATACCTCCAACTTAGTTTACCAAGCCTGGCTACTTATACAAATGTCCTCCAAAGGTCGCCAACAGGGAGGAGGTCCTTGTCTACTCAATTAGCTCTGAAAACAAAAATGAGTCTTCTTGTCTTGGAGGTCATCCACTGAAGGTGGCAGAGTTAATACAATCCATTTAGTTTCACTTTGCCTGCAAGCACAAAGGGAAACTATGTTTCCCAAGGACTCTGGAAAATCTGCTCGGTAGACTGGAAGGAAGAGATATTTCTCACTTCCTGGCCTACTCATAAAATCTCTTACATCTTCCATGTCATCTCCATTCCAAACTGACTATGTTGGAGAAGGTAAGAGAGGATGAATTAGAGCAGTTTTATTCTGTATCAGACATATATATAATATATATATATGTATATATAAATGTATATATGTATATATTATATATATACATACTTTTTTTTTTGAGACAGGGTTTCTCTCTGAGTAGCCCTGGCTGTCCTGGAACTCACTCTGTAGACCAGGCTGGCCTTGAACTCAGAAATCTACCTGTCTCTGCCTCCCAAGTGCTGGGATTAAAGGTGTATGCCACCACTGCCCGGCTGTCCCTGTTATTAATAGCTTAACAGGTGCACAATATTAAGAGACGCTGTGCTCTCTCTACCTTGGCTCAGATGCCGTGGTGAAGTACAAGGTTGATAACTGGACACTAAATAGACTTGGTGTTTCTAGAACTGCCCAAACCCAGATATTCAGAGAATGAGGAAAGAGTGCAAGGCCAGAGAGGCCCAAGCCTCAAAAGTACAGCCAGCGGGCTGACCAGGGGGGCAAGACTGAACTCCAGAGAGATAACTGTTTCCCCACTTCAACCCACCCCACAGAACCTGCTAGCTGAAGAAAATATGTAAGGAAGGTCTTTACTTATTTAAAAGAATATTAAATCTATTATCTTTTCAAACCACAGGCTCTCTCAATAAAACACAACTTAAAGATTCAATTCTAGGCCAGTAAAATGGCTCACTGGGTGTAAACACTTGGTGCCATGGGAGTCCCAGCCTCAAGGGCCCCACACTGTGGGAGAACTGATTCCTCAAAGGTGGTCTTTGACTTACATACTCATGCCATGGCATGACCATGCCTACCTGTCACCATATACCCACACAAAAACAAAATGTACAACAAAAAATGTACGGTTCAATTTTTGTATCTATTCATTGGCCTTTGTAGTGACAGGCAGTACAGGCTCTGTTTTCCCAGTTGTAAAGGCAGTGCCACTCTTGCAAAGAAAATGGGTCCTAATACTACTTCAAAGTAGAGCTCCTCCCTTCCCTCAAGTTACCTGAATATAAGCAAGAAATAGCCTAGCTGCATGGCGTTGGTGGGCTGGACTATTTCTTGTTTCGTCCACTAGCATTACCCACCTTGACTAATAGATCATGTTCTGCATCACATACTGGGAAATTACCTACTCACTCATCATTCATCTGGTTCATAAGCAACTGTTAATGGCAAGAACTATGTTAGGAGCTATTTACAGCTGAGAGAAGGGTTCACCTGTTGGACCATGAGCTTCTCAAATTCGTCCACGATCTCAGGCAAGCTAAGCCATTTGACTCCTGGTAAAAGCCCCAGGGCTTTGCTGCCAATCTTCATCAGCTGTAGATCCATGTACACCTGAGAGAGCAAGCCTGGGTGTAACACCTGCCAGACAGAACCATGAGACAAGACAGGGGGTCAGGAGGAAACGTCTTACCTAGCCAGCACAGGTGCCCACTTTTAAAACAGCCAGAGTGCTTCTCATCAAAACAAAGGGAAGAACCCAATACCCTTGATGCTCTTGGGTGGTGGTGGTCCCTCCTCCCCAGAAGTAGCAAAACTCAAGTCTTTTTTTTTCCCCTTCACACTATTCACACCTCTGCTCCCTGAAGTCCAGAAATGAAATCAGAGCCTATAGTGGAGGAATACAGCAGAGGCAGGCAGATCTCTGTAGATTTGAGGCCAGCCTGGTCTACAGAGTAAGCTCCAGGACAGCCAGGGTATAGAATATAGTATATAGTATATAGCATATAGCATATAGCATATAGTATATAGCCATAGTATAAATCTACATTTAAAAAAAGAGGAAGAAAAGGAGGAGGAGGGGGAAAGAAAGAAAAAAAGAAAAGAAAGAACAAATGAGCTATTCTCACTATAAAAGAAGGAGGAGGAGGAGGAGGAGGAGGAGGAGGAGGAGGAAGAAGAAGAAGAAGAAGAAGAAGAAGAAGAAGAAGAAGAAGAAGAAGAAGAAGAAGAAAAGAAATAGCTTGAATTTAACAGGTATTGGCTGAGCTAACAAGAATAAAGGTGGAGCAGTCCTAATCCAAACTCAAAATGTTTCAAACTCTGACCCAGTTAAGGACTGACAAGTGAAAAATTCCAAACCTGATCTCAGGTGACTGAACGTCATTACAGAGGTGCACTAAAAGCATGGCATGAAATGACTTGTAGTCTACATGTGTAAGTTGTGGAGTGTGTGTGTAACAAACATAAATGAATTTCATATTTCATGTTCAGACTTGGGTCCTATCCAAGGCTATCTCATCGAAGATATACAAATACTCTACAATCCAGAATCATATGAATGAAACCCAAAACACTTCCATTCCCAAGCGCTTTTTGGAGAAGGAATACTCAGTCTTTGAAGAGAAAGCAATGTGGCTCTCACTGGGGTCTGTTTCTGACCTGGGGCAGACAGGAAGCACTGGGCCAGCACTAGTGAGAGCACTTACTTTCACTGCCACTGGGATGAGATGATCTGACTTAGGTGGATGGCCAGGAGCCTGAGATACACTCACTTCTGACCTACCAAGGTCAGCTTTAGAGAAAAGCAGCTTTTCTAGAAATGCTTCGTCGGCAAGGTTTTCTGAAGGCTTCCAGTCTTTCATAAAGGGCTCTCTCTGCATCCCGACAGCCCTGGTTCCTGGGGCGGAGAGCTCCCCAAGTCTCCAGATTCTGTCTTTCTCCAGCAAGGAAATACTAGCGAACGCTTTGTACACTTGGGCCACACAACCTGAACCCACAGGTTCCCGGGTTTCAAAAAAGAGGAGGCTGCCCCAATCCTCCCCAAATGCCTGCTGGAGTAAGTATTCCGTCCTTGCCCAAGGGTGGGGGGTCACCTGGACATGCAGCTTGGAGAACTGGGCACAGAACGCCTCTGAAAAGAGATCGCGCCGGGTGCTGGCCCACTGGCCCAATTTTATATATGTTGGGCCTGAGGTCTCTGTAGCTTTGAAAAGCAGATGGAGCCAGAGGGTGGAGAGGCCAGGAGCCAGGTAGGTGAGAGGGTAGAAGAAGAGGAGGGGAAAGAATTTCGCCAAGAGCACACCAGCACGGAGCCCTAGGCGGAGACACAGTAAGACGCGGGCCAGAGGCCCTTCTTGGGCCACCTTCTCCACTAGTCCATTTTCCGCCAGGTCACTCCAGTGAGTCTTTCTCTGGCACAAGCAGCCAGGCGCCCCCTCTCCAACACTGCCATGGGCCGAGATGAATTTGGGCAAAGTACCTAGCAGAAACCAACAGAGTCTGGCGTTGCGAGAGCATCCCAGGGGTCTGGAAAGCCCAAGATCCTTTCTGAACTCAAAGAATCTTAAGTGTGACAAGTAGACCCTGACAGACAAGCGCCAGGGGGTCACCATCCTCTCCAGACCCCCGGCCTAGGCTGCTAGCCCTCTACCTAAAGGGAAGCCATTGTGGAGACACTCCGTGGCCAAACGGGGAGGAGTCGGACCGCGCCCCCCAGCGCAGCTCGGGAGAGGGGAACGGGGACCTGAGCCGGGGACCACGGGTGACAAGCTGTCCAGCGCCAGAGCTCAGAGTGCCCGGAGTCGCCAAGCACCAGGGATGGAGATGCGGACCCGCGGCCTAGAGAGGACGGCGAAGCCTCAGAGGGCCGCGGGAAGACCCGAGAAGAGCACCCCGGCAGACGCACGGTCCAGGTTCCCGGAGGGCGGCGGACCAGCACGGAGCCCAGAGTCACAGCCAGGCAGAGAGAGCACTGAGCGTCCAGGCCAGCGCTGCTCGCGGCTTCCGGTACCTGGGTCCTCCCTCTCTGCCCACGACACGCTCCTTAAAGGGGCCGCGGCGCCAGCCAGGACAAAAGCGCCTGGGCCGAGTCCCTGCGATGATTTAGAGCAAAACACAGAAGCGAGCTCCGTAGCCCTCTTTTCCGCGTCTGGCTCTCCTCTTCAAAGCCTCGTAGCTTAAATCCTAGACATATTAAGCTACACGGAATATTGCTAGTGGGTCCAAGGGAAGGCGAGATTTTCAGCGGCTGGGTTCTTGAGTCTCAGACTGCATTGACTTAGCAGTGGTACGTAGACCTTAGGGAATGGCTTCTACAGTTAACTAAGACTTATTGAGCCAATTCAGTCTTTCTTGAATTTAATCTATTCATAGTAATATGTACTAAACTAGATAGGTAACGATACTTTCTGTCAAGTCCGAAGAAATAAAAAAGTTCGATCTGTGGAACCTAAAAGAAGGAAGGATGTCACCAATTCTGTTTGTTTGTTTGTTTGTTTTGTTTGTATAAGTACACTGTCGCTGTCTTCAGACACACCGGAAGAGGGCATCAGATTCCATTACAGAAAGTTGAGAGCCACCATGTAGTTACTGAGAATTGAACTCAGGACCTCTGGAAGAGCAGTCAGTGCCCTTAACCGTTGAGCCATATCATGTCTCCAGACCGTCACCAATTCTTTTAAGTCACATTAAATAAATGTGATTGAAATAAAATGTAAAGCTGGCTTTTATCCCAGCACTTGGGAGGCACAGGCAGGTGGATTTCTGAGTTCAAAGCCAGCCTAGTCTACAGAGTGAGTTCCAGGACAGCCAGGGCTATATAGAGAAACCCTGTCTCGAAAAACCGAGGGGGGGGGGGGGAGAGAAAGAAAGAAAATGTAGCAAGGGCCACGAAAGCAGTGAGGAGCAGGTTGTACCATAAAGGAGGACTTCTTTGGAGAAGAAAGAAGGGTGTTAGGAGAGGGGCCAAATGAAAGCTCCAAAGTGGGAAAAACTGTGTGCGCGCGCGTGTGTCTGTGTGTGTGTATGTGTGTCTGTGTGTGTGTCTGTGTGTGTCTGTGTGTCTGTGTGTCTGTCTGTCTGTCTGTCTGTCTGTGTGTTTAATCTTAAATAACCAAAGGCCGGTTGGACCACCCTGGGCGTGTGGGCGTGTGATGGAGTTGGTAGGAGGTGATTGAGCATGGGAACTGAGCCTACACAGCCAGGGAAGGGCTTGCAATTTCTTCTCAGCACTCTAGCACTTATAAGGCTGCCTGCCCAGAACTACCACAGTCCCTACTACCTATCAACAGCTTTTGTCCCAGTGTGGAAAGAAATTTGCACAAAAGTCAGGCCAAGGGTAGATTTAAAGGCATCCCAGCTGAATAGGATTATGGGAAAAAGAGAAACAAGGACAGGGCCCAGGGTTCCTGTCAGTGGATATGTCACTCAACCTCAAGACACACCCCCCAGGCTATCCAGAAGGCTCAGAAGAAATAGTAATTTCCCCAAAGGTAGGATGGGGCCACTAATAGTCAGGAATAGCAGAGTGGCCCATGGCTCTTCCTGTGTGGTCAATAACAACCCAGTTCCTAACTCTAAAAGATGGGCTACACCCTTTGGGCTTCCCAGGACAGACATAACGCCTTATACTGCTTTGAAATGTGCCCAGGGGCCAGGCCTGGTGACCCACACTTTCAATTCCATCAGGAAGGAAGGAAGGAAGGAAGGAAGGAAGGAAGGAAGGAAGGAAGGAAGGAAGGAAGG